>JAPKLY010001710.1:0-20443 GCA_026898435.1 Prunella vulgaris
TTTTTATCAAACAACTAAAATTTATTCAACAAGAGAAATCGAACAGTGAATACGTAAAAACGTACGGTGAAATTGAAGCAACAAGCACAATGTGACAATAGACCCGCACGATTGCAACCAACACGTTAAAACAATACTCCTTTACATTTGAGAGGTTTTTTTAAGAATGGGGGGTTGTTTTTTTCGCAAATGAAAATGAAAGAAATGAGTAGAAGTTGTTGTATATTCGTAAATTTGCGACTTTTTTTTTTAATTAGCGACCGCCAAGTAATATAGATATCGAGTCAGATAATTATTGCGCACTTACCCACTTTTGAATTCGACATTTAGCGACCGCCTAGGCAGTCGTTAATGTAAAAAAAAAACTTCGTTATTGGTTGCTAAATTGTCACGCCATAACTTTAGCGACCGACAGCTGGCGGTCGCTAAGTTATTTTGATATTAGCGACCGCTTTTTGTCGCAAATCAGTCGCAAAATTCTCAATTTTGACCAATAGTTAACGTCGATCGCTAATTGCCGATCGCGAAAACACGAATTTTTTGTAGTGGAATTTTGCATACCATTCTGGCTCTTTAGATTTTAACATTTAGGTCATTGATTTAATGTGGTTTATCACGAAAACTCCTTTCGGATGTATTAAATTGATATGTAGACAACAATTTAATGAAACAATATATTCATTCACCCCTTAGCACAATGAAATACACCTTCCATTAATTACACACAGATAAAAAAGAAAAAAAAAACAGGAATACTGGTAGTAATTAACAATGAAACCATGCATAGGGTTTGGTGATGAGGGCAAGCTGAAAACAAATTTACTTAACGTATACAACAAACACTATTAATTAATTAATCAGAAAAATCAAGGCCTGCGGGAGAGGGTGATGGCAGACATCAAAATCAAGAGCACGAAAACGAGGACGCCTCCGAAAGATCCGATCAAACAGCCAGAAATACGCTGGCAGAAAGAGTTGAATTGCTGGCAAATGGCGAACCAGTTTGTCCTAATGTTCCCTTTGTGTGCTAAGTACACAATTGCCGCCGCTGCTGATGCTCCAGCCGTCAATAGTGCTAGCATTGCCTTCACATATACATGCAACATATATTTAATTAGAGAGAGAGAGAGAGAGAGAGAGAGAGAGAGAATTAAACTCTAAGTAGGAAATTAAAATGAAGATGACATTAAATATATATATACCACGTCGAAGAAAATCAAGACCACTCTGCTTTTCTGTGCACCGCTCCTTAGAATGTGGAAAATGGAGAGTGCTAGAGAAACAACCAAGTAGGCGCTCACTACCGAATTTGCCACCACAAAAAACCTGTATCACGTTATATATTATCATTACTGACTGTGACTAATCCACGTGACACATGAGGAGGAGGACACGATTTTTAATTCTATTCAATTTTAGTTTTTTCATCTTGTGGTCGGAGGGGGATATATATATATATGTCCTCCTTGGATTTTTTATAAAATTTTATATTTTAAAATCAATTACATATGTGATTTTTTTTTTGCTTCTATCACTTAAATCAAAATCTAAAAAAGATACTCCTATAATTAGCACAAGGTGCATGCATTATAACATGATGACGTGCACTTACGTGAATGTGGGGAGATCATTGTACTTGGCCCTAAACCTGATGAACTGAGTGAAAAAGGGAAGCGACTCATCAGTTGTTGCCATAGCAATAGCACTTGCTAAGGTGGCAACAAGCGCCACAAGTCTCAGAAAGAAATCGAGCACCGCCACGCCGCGGCCTCTCGCTGCATTGCCCTTCACCCCAAGCTCAAGCCCAGCTGCCATTTTAGCTATTTCAACAGGAGAGAAAATTAATTGTTACAAAAATTGGGCCAATAAGGAACTATATTTAGTGGAAGCTCAAAGCTGGTGAGTGATGGGATAATTAAGATGCATGGAATTTATATAGAGAAAATTGGAGATTTGGTAGCATAGAATATGCATGCAAGGGAATCTTATGATGTAGTAGTAGTTAGTACATTATTTACCTGCCGTACTAGCTTTATATTAATTAAGACATAAATATTAAATTTTGCCAGAAAAGGAAAAGCCTCTCTAGTATTCAAATATGGAATGCAATGACTCATCAACTTAATTTCATCTTCCGCGTATTCTCCGTGTGATAAACTAACCCATTATGTTTAATTTTTTTGAGTTTAGGGAAAATTATTATTTTCATTCTATAATTTTACATTTTTTTATTTTTGTCCTATTAACTTTCAGATATTGATTTTGATTCCGTAACTTTACTTATTTTTTATTTATATTTATAAAAATAAATATAGTTACAGGACAGAAATCAAAATTTATAACCTAATAGGACCAAAAGATAAAGTTACAAGAAGAAAAAAAAATTCATTATTTTTATTTTTAATTATGTATATATTGAATAAGAATAAGGGTATGCAATTTCGTTATAAATATTGTCATAACACTCTGTACTTAATCCATGATTTGAATAATGGTGGTGATTTGTTTAATTTTGGAGGAATATTATTCATGGACCAATTACAAAATTTTAAGAGTCATGCTGGCTATATGTGTATGTTACTTAATAGGCTTGCATTATTAAACTGGCTAATTACTTAATAAACCCTGTTGAAAGTGTGATAAAATTCGTGTATTTTCATTTGGTTTTACTTAGATAATTTTATATAAGATTGTCTCAATATTTTTCAACTAAAAAAAAAAGATATTAATTGTAACTTCACCTTATATATTTTGAATAAAAAAAAGTGATGTATTTTTTTTTCGCATGAAATTGAACTTTACAATTTTTTCAAAAATATTGCACATTTTTACCTCTGAACATATTGATTTTAACAGAAAAATAATAATTCTTAACAAAGTTTTATCCGCAAGGAAAATTATCATAATAGAAACTCTATCACTACTGTGATAACAATTCATGTGTAATAATAAATTTTATTAACACTAGATATTGATATACAATTTAATTTCTTCAATTTTGGGTTCTCCCTCTAACTATGATCCTCTGATTCTCCTTCAACTTTGATTGGGCTCTGGTCAAATTTTGACTTTGACTGGACTTGACTTGTAACGCTTAATCCAAGGACGCTGAAATTTTGTTTTGGATTGAACATTGGCCTGTGGAAGATTTTGATGAAGAACTTCTTAAATTTGACGAAGAACGATCTTCGAATCTTCAAGGTGGAATTGAGCTGGAAACGCTTGATTGGAGGGGTCTTGGACCTTGATCTCTGATCAGGATGCGTTTGTGGATGAAT
This sequence comes from Prunella vulgaris, assembly GCA_026898435.1. Lineage (NCBI taxonomy): Eukaryota > Viridiplantae > Streptophyta > Magnoliopsida > Lamiales > Lamiaceae > Prunella > Prunella vulgaris. The sequence continues at coordinate 3,279 of JAPKLY010001710.1, forward strand.
TCGACGAAAAACGCTTGAAGGCGGCGATGAACGCTTGTTGATCTTCAAGGTGTTCTAGGACAAGAAACGTCTGATCAGAGGGATTCGCTCCTTGATTCTGGATCAAACGGTGTTTCTGGTCGGATTTAGCGAAGAACGCTTGAATATGACGAAGAACGCTTGAAGATCTTCGAGGAGTTCCTCAAGCAAAACGTCGGATCGGAGGGATGGAGGCCCTTGATCATGAATCGAACGTTATTTCTGGAAGGTTTTGACGTAGAACGGTTGAATATTCGAAGAACTTCTTCAAATTTGGTGAAGAATACTTGAATCTTTAAAGAGCTGGATCGCAGTTTTGCTCGTGGAGAGGATTGCTGCTATTCGTTGCTCGTTCGTCTTCGTGCTTTCGATCTTTTCGATATGTTCGATATTATGAAATGCATGAATATGACCCCTATTTATAGGGTGTGAAGGTGAAGACCTTCATTTTCTGCCCTAACACATCGCGATTTGATTGACTGATGTTGATTTGATTGACATCATTTACGAATCGACCAAATTTAGTTTGATTGATTTCCGTCGTCTTCTTTATTTATACGAAATATTTATTATTTTGCATAAATAGGGCAAATCAGTCATTCATTACCATTTACGAGTGTCGGGAGACTCGTAATTTAATAATGACTTGTATCGTGTACAATAAATATCATTTTACTATTTAATTAGATAATTAATTTGATAAATCCTCAAAATTAAAATAGTAATATATATTTATATTTATTTAATTTATACACATGTCATTATTTAATTGGGAACATCCACCTACAGTCGTCAACAGTTGGATTAGCCATTACTTTAGCCTTTTACACTTGACATCTGTATTAACAACATTAATTTTCATATTTGTGAAAAGTTATTATATTTCAAGATAAAATGTAATATCCCTTATTTAAGAATATGATTGATATAAGTTCCATGGTGAGCAGTCTCACCCATGACTTGATTGTACACTTTTCTCTTGATCACATGTTAGATAATTATTTGATTTATCTGTCAGCTACAATAGAAATATATAATTACTCTCACTTGAGTCTAAAGTCGAGTTTGCACTCTCCCTCTTCTTGTTTCTCTTTTGGTCCCACTGTCTATTTTACATTTACATGTTTACCATTTCTGGAAACCTACAATTCACTTTTTAATTATTATTTTTATTATTTCTACATTATTCTTATTACATTTTCACTTTTTTTACATCACGTCATTTATACTTTTTCACTTTTGCATTAATTCGTTTGTCCAAAAAAAATAAGTCACATATACCGGGACGGATGGAGTATTATTTAAGGTTTTTTTTTTTCAAAATAAGTGTCATTTTAACTATTACTGTCACATATTTTTCTAATCTATCATGTATCTTAATTTAAAATATAAAAATATTTTATGAATTATTAAGACATAATAGATGTTATATATATATATATATATATATTACGTATGTCAAAATTTTACTACTCCCTCCATCCCAGAGGTGTTTTCACCTTTGGGATGACACAACTTTTAAGAAAAGTAGAGTGTTGTGTAAAGTTATATTATTAAAATAATGAGATTAGTTGGATTGTGAGGATAAAATTAAAGTAATAGTTTCCATTTATAGGGTGTGAAAACAATTGTGGGACGGACGGAAAAAAAAAGTGTGAAAACTAATATGGGACGGAGGGAGTATAATTTTTTCTTTGAATCAAAATCTCTAAAAACGGATAAATATATATGTGAAAGAACTCCACAATATTTAGGTCACATTTTTATTTAGAATATGATTTAGCTGAAACTTTATAGTCCATATATGTGTCATAAATATAAATTCATTTTATATACTATCTCCGGCCCACGAAAGTTTGCATATTTTTTTTTTTAATTTGTCCCACAAAAGTTTGCACACCCTCAAAATGGAAATATTCCATTAAATTTACACCTTTAAAATCTTTACCTCACAATTTCCACCATACACATTCTACTCATTACACTTTTTCTTAAAAATCGTGCCCCCAAAAGTACCGCAAATTTTTGGGGGACGGAGGTAGTACTCCCTCCGTCCCAAAGGTGTTTTCACCTCTGGGATGGCACAACTTTTAAGAAAAAGTAGAGTGTTGTGTAGAGTTATATTATTAAAATAATGAGATTAGTTGGATTGTGAGGATAAAGTTAAAGTAATAGTTTCCATTTATAGGGTGTGAAAATAATTGTGGGACGGACGAAAAAGGAAAGTGTGAAAATAATTATGGGACGGAGGGAGTATTAATTAGAGTATCTCATATAATTTTTTGTCAAAATCATACTAATGTGGGCCTAGAGCTTCACTTCGCTGGAAGTCCATTTGGTGCCTCACTACGTAGGCAAAACTTTAGGGGGCTCCTCACTAATGGCCCATGCACTAGCCCAATTTCAGAATGCACTAATGTATTACCTTTTGTTCGAATTTATTTCGATTTTTTTTTATTATTTTGATTTTTTTAATACAGTGAAATTGAAAAAAGAATTCAGAAAATTGTTTCAAAAATTTATAAAATTTTCAAAAAAAAAAAAGTCGAACTTTTTAAAGGGTAGTATATTTCTGCATAGGGCTAGTTTACTTGCCCTCATTAATTGAAGACAACTTAGTCTTGTATGCACCAATTACACCGAGCAACTCAAATTCATTTCTGAAAAGTTACACAAAATACTACTAAAAAGTTGTACATGTTATTACTAAAAAATGTAACTTTAATGGTTTAACTTTTCGGTAATAATTTGTATAACTTTTCAGTAATAAATTGTGCAACTTTTTAAAAATAGATTTATAATTGGTGTACAAGAGACTTATCCATTGAAGACTTGGATAATAAATTACCATAATTGCCCTTAGGCCGGCTCGCCACGCATGGAAACTGGGTATCCAATTATCCAACATCACGTGTCAACCTATGTTTAGCTAATAAGATTTCCCCTCCCAAATAGGTGGTTTCGAAAATATTTTTAAAAAAGAAACAGAAAAAAATAGGAATTTAATAGAATCAAACCATTCACAAATATTCTCACTTAAAATACATTTGTCAAACTTGTCAACATAAACAAATAAATTCAAACTCAATAATATTATTTGAACATTAGCTCTCTAAGAGATTCACTGATTCACTGCATGTTTGGTTTAAAAGATAAAATTATATATTCACATGACGTATATATAATATCTTTTAAATCAAATATGTTCTAAGTATATTCATTCGTGAAACTCATCAACATAAATATATAAACTGAATAATATTATTCGAATGTTAGCTCGTGAATAGATTTATTTGTAAACTTGTAAGTTTAGCTCATCTATATTATAATTATAATTTGATTTTAATTTATGAGTGACTCTTGTACATATTTGAATTTTAAAAATTAATCATAAAAAAAAACACAATTTGATGTATACTATATATTTGAATCAGGAATACCCCAAATAAGAATTGTAAATGTCTCAAACAGTCATTAATAATACTCCAATACCTCATGTGGTAAAAAAAATCACGTAGTAATCAATAATACTCTAAACATTAATCAATAATAAATAACTATGTACCCTGAGAAAAATATTAAAATTCAAGTGCACGAGTACATAAAAATGAGGAGGGTTTATAACTTATAGTAATTTTTATACTACATATGTATTTCACATAAATTTTAGAATTAATTTAGTAATATATAGAAAATATAAAAACGATAATTATGCTAATGTTGACTTTTCAAAGTGTAAACAAATCAGCCGAAAATTGAATAAAATGCAATGCAGGCGAGCTCCAACCTATGTTTTAAAAGCGAAAGCGGAAGTTGACCCGGCCACCTTAATATTTTTGGTCGGACTGGGTTCAACTGGGTCTAACTATTTTTAAAGCGGTTGAACCGGCGTCACATCATAAATACATAATATATAATTATATATTTTTATATATATTTTTCTAATAAAATTATATATCTTATGAATAAATTTTATTAAAAAAATGAATTAAAGTTAGATATTATACCGGAGGAGGGTGGAGATTTGGAGTTGTATTTCCAGGAAGTGAAACTATATCTATTATCTAGGGTTATGAATTGAAATTAGACATTATATTATTAAATTATATTTAATATATATTATATATATAATTAATTTAGTTAATTTAGTGTAAAAAAATACCATTTAATTAAAAAAAATTTCAAAGCGCCGTTTCGGCCGGTCCAACGAGCGACCGGTCCAACCCGGTTTTTACCGCTTTTGAGAGCTTTTCAGGCGCTTTTGAAAATGTCCGGTCCAACGTACTAAAGCGGCCCGGAGAGGTGTACGAGTAGCGGTCGGACCGGCCGGTCCGATCCGCTTTTTAAAACACAGGCTCCAACACATCAGTTCGTGGATATATATATATATATATATATAGTGATAATACCACAAAATACTCATTTTGAACTTCTCAAAATTTATTTTACCCACATCTAACTTAAAAACTTTTTTATACCCACCTTATAATATAAGACCTATATACCCTTATAAAATTGGTATAAAAAAGTTAATATTTTTAAATTGGGACCCACTTTATCCTTATAATCACACTATCCTATAGGTGTTAGGTTTGACTTTGTATTATAAATATTAGAGTACAAACTATTCAATATATAATTGAATTTTATTTATTTATAATTCTATAATTTTATCAATTAATATTTAATTAATTTGTGCACATGAATAAGTATAAGAACCAATATGGAATCAACTAACCATCTTGTTTATTATTCCATCATTCATATGTTATTTTAATCTATTTCAAATATTTTGTATATTTTTTAATTAGTATTTTTGTATAAAAAAATTATTAATTAATCACTGATTCGATACGCGGTTAATAAAAATTAAAGTTTATAATTAAATTTTTTTAAGACAATTCGGTAGAGATTTAAATTTTGATCTAATTTTGATGTGGATAATGCTCTCGTGTTAATTAAATTTTAATAGATATATTTTCAAACATCACAAATTAAATATTTTTATATAATTTAAAAAACTATAGTATTCATTAATTTGCATTAAAATTTAACTTTTATATTATAATATTCATTAATATGCATTGTACATTAAAATAGTCTAAATAAAAAATTCAAATAATCACATATATATGATAAAAATATTATAATTAGTTAATTTATTAAAATTATATGTTTTACAACTTCATTGTTATTTATTATTATATAATATTTAATAATGTTAAATAATATAAATATCAAATAGGGTGGGATAGGGTAGGATAGGGTGGAGTGAGGTGGAATAACTAGATGATGATGTTTGTGGGCCATATGGGTAAAAAAAATTGTTTGAAATTGAAAATGGATAGAAAAAATTATTTATATTTAAAGTAGGTAAAATAAATCTTTTGAAGTTGAAAATTGATATTTTGAATTGTCTCCCTATATATATATATATATATTGCTTCCTTGATTACTAATAAAATACGGACATATTATAGTCAATGAGAAGGGCAAAATAGTAGTTTCCAATGAAAGAGTTGACTTGAAAGACAGATGATAAATTTCTTCTTCTGCTGATGATGAGAATCTCCATCACAAATTAAGAAAGAAGTAAGGGAAGAATTAATATATGGATCAGAACAAAAGCGCGCTTCTTATAGGAATCGCAGGTGCGGTGATCACGCTTTCTGCTTATTCGCAAACCATCATGTCTTCAACGCAGTGCATCGCCCTCGGCTTGTTTGTTCTTGTCTTCGGCCTTTTTGTTAGAGAAGGTCTCATCTCTCTATGATTATTTCTATTTTCTTATTTTTAGTTTTATTAATTATATTATATTATATATGCACTCTGTCATATTAATTTCAAGACTCCAACAATTAATTTCATATTATCAAGCCCTCATTAATCTGATATTCCACTTTTATATCATGCCTAATTTTAATTACTCTTTTTCTACTCCATAATTTGATTACTAAGCTCGATTTAGACTTATGATGCACTTGATGTTTATGCTCGATCAAGAATCTTGAATGTTTATGCGTCTTAGTTTTGTATGCACTATGGTTGACTTTTTTAATAAATATAAGAGTACAAGGAACTTTCTCGTGCCATACATATTGGAAGTTCCCATTGAACAAGATACTCAAATAATTGTTGCTATACATATTGGAAGTTCCAATTGAACAAGATCCTCAAATAATTGTTATGTATTTCTTTGCCAAAAAGAGAGAATATATTTCTAGTTTGCTAATGTTATTGATGGTTTAGGGTGGTAAAATATTTATATGGAGATGTTGTATGTTGGAAATATCACATAATACATATGATGAAGGATTGGTAATTAATATATAGCTATATTAGATTGAGAAGGAACATAGGGAAAGCAGGGGTAGGCATAGTATTTATTGAGTAAAAAGAGTTGAGGAATTTGATGTAACAATGGTGTTTGTATTGAGTTTTAAATTTAAAGTTGATTTTAATTCAAATCAAACACAAAAACTTTTGCACTTTGAACGATATATATTTTTAAAAAAATTTGTTTTATATTGATTTTGAACCGGTGAATAAAGAGTATTTTGAAATAAAGTAGGTATTATATATGAGCGTTACATAATTTTCTTTTCTTTTTCGGGAAAGGAGAATTATACAAATAAATTTAATCGTGGCCTGCAAAAGTATACATATAACATTTATAAACCAAACCCATCAGAATAAAGAATGAAGACATTAAAAAAAAACAAGGGTCTAAATGAAATTCTCTTACAACTGAGTCATGAGATGGAATTAATACTCATCTTAATTAAGGATGCCTTTGGATGGAAGTGTTGAAGTCGTTAGCATTCACAGTTCTTATGATCACATCTGTGAAAAAGAGGAAATTAAGCATGGTAAGAACTATATCCACATACATACACAAGCACTACACAAAATGTATTTAAGGCGTAGTAGAAATATTTAGGCATAAATCAAGCTTTATATATATACTAGATGAAGTGCCAGCTCAAATATTGAGGTGGTTACCCAGATCTTTGAAATTATATTTGCAATTTAATTACAATATATTTAAACATATGTAAAGTTCTTAATCGGTGTAACAAGCATGAAAAATTAAAGTGAACAAAAGAACAAAAAAATAAGTAAAGTATCTCTATTAGTTTTTTCTTAGTTATTTTACCATTTTGAAGGGGTACGTTAAGATGCTGAGAAATTATGTTGAAAAGGCACATACATCAAACAATTAATTTGGCCAGTATAATTAAGTTGTCAAATCCCAAGAAAAATATAAGCTACGATTAACCAAAAATAACCGGAGCCCTACACCAACCTATTAAGTTTACAACTTTTAACTTCTAAGAAATGTTTGGATTAATGGATTTTGTGAAATCATACAAGAGGAATGTCGATTTAATATACCACAAGAATCATTTATATATCTTATCACCATAAAAATAAACATGAATTAGTACATTGACAAGGGTTTCCACAACAATACATTCTATCACATTCTTCATGGAAAAATATTTTTGGCTCAAAATATTATAAAAAAAGATGAATAATGTAAATCTTTTTATTTTATTTTATAAATTCAACTGCATAAACATAAGCAAAACAAGTGTGTGACCTATCATCTCATCTTCTTAAGCAACAATAAAGAAATCAACTTGTTGATAGAATTTCTTAATCGTGTTTGTTTATGTGGCTTTATGTCGGATTAATTCTACCAAACAATAATCTTATGATTTGTGTTCTTGGATATAATATGAAGAGGGAGAGTAGAGAGTTTAGAGAGAGAAATATTGTAGTAAGGGTTGTATTGATTATGTTTGCATTATCCTTGAATAGTACAAGAGAGGTCTTATTTATAGGTGTGTGAGTGTGGGACGGCACCTTACGAGCCTATATGGCTTTCGATGTTGACGAGGGTCTGTAACCCTCGTCCTGGTCCCTTACACTGCTCCCTATGTTGTGCCTCGTCCTACTACTATGCCTTAGACTAGATGAGCCTCATTAAAAACCTCGCCGTAAACCACCCTTGTAGATAAACTGGACGGAGGGAAAAAAAGTGCACCATCGGGGTCCTATTGACTAACAGTCGAGCTCATTAGCGAGCTCGGAGGTGGGCTTCAGTAGTTTGGGCGAGCTCCGATGCCTTGCGTGGCTCATGAGCGTTATGCGATAATGGACCTCGGCGAGGTCCCTGTGGGGATAGGGGCGAGCTCATCTAGGCGAGCTGCGCGGGTGAGTTGCCCCCAAGTGGGCGAGCTCTACACTTCCACGGATCTGGGTGAGCCTTGGCGACCTGCCAAACCTTGGTGATTATCCACATGCTAATTGTGTTAGTTCGCCAGACCAACATTTGCCCCCCAGCTTGCATGTACCATGACCTCGTCAAGTGTGCAGGCGAGCTGGAGAACTTGAAACCCGGTGAACTACCTTTGGGTGATTGCCGAGCTAGTGGGCGAGCTCGGCCAAGGCGGTTGCTTCTGGCCGGCGTGGTGCGGGAATCCAGGAGTCATGCATGCCTTATGAGGCCTCGGTTCCCGCCCACCATCATGTCAACTTTCAAATTTCTTGCAAGCAGGTGTTTGTACTTTGTGAATATCGCACCTCGCCGCGACATCTATAAATAGGGGGAGGTAGATTTATTTCCCCACTTTCTGCATTTCGAATTCTTAGAGCTTTCCCAGTGACCGATTTTTCTTGTGCTCGATGGATTTTCGAAGGCTCTTCAAGGTAGGATTCGATCTTTCTTCCCTCTTCTTCTATCTTTTACTGGATTTTTCTTTCGTTTCTTTGGGATCATTGAATTTTGGACCGAGAATCTCTTGGACTCCCTTAACTTCGGACCATTGGATTTTGGACTAAGAGACCTTTGAACTTCTGGGACTATGTCGACACATTCCTCGAGCAGGACTCTTTCTGACCGGAACCCTGATAAACGGCCCATAATTGAGGCGGAGCCACCTCGGGTTTCATATGTGGAAATCGGCTCCAGCTCCGAGGTGACCTCGGCAGCTCGCCAGGTCTCCGGCGAGCTGCGTAGCGAGCTACATCCCGATCCGGAGGAAGGAGCCTCCAGTTCCGTATACCGCGAGGTATGGGAGGAAGGCGGCGAGGTCGCCCAAGAGGAAAGAGTCGCCAGTGGCAACGAAGGACCCGAGGAGGTTGCTGAGGGCATTGCCGAGGTCGGCGAGGAGGGTGGCGACCTGGAGGAAGTTACGCTCGAATGGTTCCGCCATATCGGTTTCCCGGAACCCCAGCTGGTTGAGTACCAGGTTCCCACCCAGGTGGTTCATCCATTCGATTGGAACGAGTATGTCGCCGAGTATGCGGCGAGCTTCCCCTGCCCGAGTCGAGTACCTCCCGCCGTCCCCGCCGACCTGGAGGAAGTTGCCCCGTTTGAGTACAAGGCTGGCGAGGTGATGAGCCTTATTGATGAATGCGACCTGCCCCTCATCCGCAGGGAATATCGCATCCCGCTCGACATCTTCATGTACGCCCCAATGAAGGATGAGCGAGCCGACGTTCCTCCTGAGGGGATGACCGCCTTGAATGTTGATGTTCTAAGGGTCGGGCTTACATTGCCACTGCACCCGATCATCGGCCAATATCTTGCTGACAATAATTTGGCCATCACCCAGCTTACTCTGAATGCGTGGAGCAACCTTCTCGCCGCCCTGTCTGTTTTTGGGCTGGAGGGCTATGAAAATGCGACGACCTCGGCGGACCTGGGCGAGCTCTTCGCCGTGACCAAGCGGGCGCAAGATGGTGCGGGGTATTATTATCTGAAAGCTCGCCCAGGGGAAAATTTTCTCGGGGACTTGCCAAATAAAGTCCGTGACTGGAAGAAGCAGTTTTTTCTTCATCGGTGGAGACTGGCGAGCTTCCAGCACGTACCATGGACGAGGTGACCGTATTCCCACTCCGGAGGGATACGGGGAAGCCAGCAGTAGGTCGCCTATTTCGGTGTGTGTGGGTTGAATTAGATATACTAATTCTAATTTTCTTTCTTTTTGTAGTCCCGAAGCGCCACAAATCCAGCAGGGGCAGGCCAAAAGTATCAGCGCAGTTCGACGTGGTGCGCGCCATCTGCTGCTTGAGAAGTGAGAAGGACAGGCAGGTCGCCCATCTGTGCGCGCACCATTGCCTGCGGCTCGCCGGGCTCCTTACACTGCCGCACCACCTCGATATTCAGGGTCCCGAGCTCCCAGGTTTAACTCTTTGAAGCTCGCCTATGGGGGGTGTAGCTCCCATGATGCTGACATTTGTAGTTTTTTGCGCAGGCGGTAGCTTTGTCGCCATCCCGATCGCCGAGGTCCCCGAGGCCTATCAACTCGTGAAGGAACGCTTCGAGATGGGCCCACCTCGCCCCAAAAGACTTACCCCACCGTCCGTGCTCGCACTGGAGGCGAGCAAGGAGGCAGAGCTCGCCTCCAAAAAGGGCGAGGCAGGGGGGTCGGGAGCCCAAAAGGAGAAATCCAAGGCTCCTGAGAAGTCCAAGGCATCAGAGGTCGCTCGGACCGGCCGAGGTGGGGGCGAGTTGTCGCCCCCTCCGAGCGAGGTCGAGGGAAGAAGGGGTCCCAAAGGGGGGAAGGATCCCGAGGTGGCGAGGAGGATCCCCCCGCTCGTAAGAGGACTACGTACACGGGCCTGGTCGATGAGGACTCCGACCGGGTCGAGAGGACTTCTGCGAGGTCCGGGCAGGGGGCCTCAGCTCAATCTATTGCCCCGCTGGCGGCCATGCCCATCCGGAGTTCGCCCCCCTCGCCATCTCCATTTGGGGTGCAAACCACCGACGACACGCTCCTGGGATGGGACCCCGACTGAGCTCAGTAAGTAGCTCGCCCAGTTGACCTTCATCGCCTATTATCTTTTATTTTTCTAACATTTTCTATCTGTTTTGGTTTCGCAGTTATGCCCCGATCGCCTTCCCGAACCGCCACGAGGCCCTGCATGTCTTCGAGCTATCCCGCTCCCTCACATCGATGCGAAGCCTCCCTCCGGGCGTAGCTCGGAATGCTGTGAGTGAGATGCCCAGGCATTGGACGACTCCGTCGGTGGCTAACATTAATAGCCAGGATCTGAAGGAGAACCTCCTCCTCTCGGCTCATCATGCGAGTAGATTGGTGCTCGCCAATTAGAAAGCTCTCGAGCAGCTCACCGAGTTGGAGGCAGGTCGCTCCAACAGGAATAGAAGGATGTTGGCGCTGGCGGACACCGCTGACAAGGCAAAGAGGCAAGCATAGCTCGCCGAGGAGAGGGCTGAGGCATCGTTGGCCGCCGAGCGGAGTGCCCTTCAGCAGCTCGAGGATGTTCAACGCCGGCTCGCCAGGCTCGAGCAGGAGGCGGAGGCGAGGATAAAGGCCAAGGAAGAGGAGCTCGCTGCCCAGCTCGCCCGGGAGGTCGACAGTCATGGGATTACGAAGAAGGACCTCGGACTGCAGCGGGGTTTGGTGAAGAGCTCTAACGCTGAGTGCGAGAGGTTAAGGGGCGAGCTGGAGGCGAAGGCTAATGAGGTTGCCGAGCTGCGGAACGTTGCCTCTTCCTCACCGAATCTGGCGGCTGTGAGGGCCGAGGCCTCGGACAAAGGATGCGTCCAATGCTACGCCGAGGTCTTGCGGACCCTCTGATGGGCTCGGGCCCATAAGGATGACGAGGTCGAGGCCGTGGTGGGCGACTTCAAGGCCTGCCTGGACCGGGTTCCCTTTCCTGACGGTGCTGAGCTGGACATCGGCGACCTCCCCGAGCTCGGCATCCCCCTCGACTTTGTGCCGGCACGATTCCACATTATCAAAACAGTCGAAGTGCCGGAGCTGAATATTGGCGAGGAGGAGGTCGCTGGCGAGGAGGAGCAGGTCCCCCCCACTGTCGAGCAATTGCAGGAGGCTTGTGGGGACTCCATGCTGAACCTGGGCGAGTTCGATGCCAGCGGGCTAACTGGTAATATCACTACTGAGGTCGAGCTCGCCATTCCCGTTACCCAGATCGCTCCTGCCACTACTGAGGTCGTTGCTGATACCCCTGCTGCCCCCACTGCTTCTGAGACTTAGGCTTTTTCTCTCGCTTTCTAGGATAGCTTTTTTATTTTTCAACTTGTAGTAGGTCGCCAGGCTCTATAGCTCGCCTAGAAGGAGCTCTATTTTTGTAGTCTTTTGTTTTTGTTTCAGGTAGATGCAGCTCGCCCAGAAGGAGCTTTTTGTAGTTCGAAGATGGTCAGCTGGTCGGCCTTTGTGGCCAGCACTGCTACTCATACTTAGGATTTTTTCAAGAATATTTTTTACCTGAAATTTTCTTAAGTATCTTTTGAATATAAGCCGAGCATTTTTTGTCCAACTCTTTTCATTTACGTCTTTGCGCTTTTACGTTATAATTTTTGAGATAGCTCGTTCTTGTTTATTTTTCTGGTACATAATTGTTCGTCTTATTCCACTTTGAGAAGCGAATCGTTCGTTTTACGTCACTTTCAACTACGAATTGTACCTCTGCTTTTTAGAGTGCGTATTCTTCGTCTTACACCACTTAGGGCCGCGAATTGCTCGTCTTAGACCACTTAGGGTCGCGAACTGCACTTCGATTGATTCACGTTGGGCCATTGGGTTTCATGAACCTTGCCTTAGATGTTTTTTGTCTTTTTCGCGAATTTTTCTAACTTATGGCAGTAGGTGCTTAGCAACCCTTTACGAAGGGTACCTTCGCGACCTTGGGCACTTTGGCCTTTGCCTTCGAGCTATTTAATTACAACGCATGGGACCTTGGTCCTTACGCATTGCGGATTTTTGAGCATGTGGGCGAGCTGGGTTTGGCGAGCTCCCTGGAGAAGTGGGTGATCTGGTGCAGCTCGCCTAGTTGGAGAGCTGCACAGTTCCAAACACTTGGGAATTTTTCTGAATTTTTCTGACTTTTTATAGCAGCGTAATTTACATCGGTTGCCATCGACATTTCTGATGCAAACTTTTGACTAGTCTATTACAGGATTCTAGTCTATTGGTAGAACCTTTTTAGATGTGCCGAGCTCCAGGTGTATGACGAAGCTTTGCCTTCTGCGTCTTCTAGATCATAGGTACCGTTTGGCCAGGCTGCGGTGACCCGGAATGGTCCTTCCCAGTTTGAACCGAATACACCTGGTGGGGCCATCAATTTCTTTTTTAACACCAGGTCTCCGACCTTGAATTTTCGGTCTAGGACCTGAGAGTTGTAATATTTTTCCACTCTACGCTTGTAGGTGGCGTTTTTCATTTCTGACGAAGCTCTGGTCTCCTCGATCAGATCCTTCTCTACTGTCAGGGCTTCATCATTCTTTTCTTCATCATACCCCACCACCTTCCAAGTCTTGTTCTGGACTTCAACCGGGACTACGGCTTCAGTCCCGAAGGCTAGGGCAAATGGGGTCTCCCCGGTGCTGGCCCTATAGGAAGTTCTATAAGACCATAGGACCTCCGGGAGTTCGTCTGCCCAGCACCCTTTCTTTTCTTTGAGGCGGAGCTTCAATATGTGTTTCAGAATTTTGTTCACCTCCTCGACCTGGCCGTTCGACTGGGGATGATATGGAGTTGAGTAGTGCTTCTTGATGTTCCATGAACTGCAGAAGTCCCTAAACTTCTGTCCGTCGAACTGCCTTCCATTATCAGTGATGACCGACTGCGGGAGCCCAAATCTGCAGATCAGATTTTTCCAAATGAAGCCGATCATCCTTTCTTGGGTTATAGTTGTGAGAGCTTCGGCCTCGGCCCACTTAGTGTAGTAGTCTACTGCTACAACAGCAAACTTTACACCGCCTCTACCAGGTGGAAATGGGCCGATCAAGTCGATTCCCCATTTCGCGAAAGGTCATGGGCTGATCACCGACTTTAGCTAGTTGGCTGGGGAGTGGATGTTAGGTGCGAAAAGTTGGCACTTTTGGCACCTTCGAGCGAAGCTGATGGCATCTTTGCGAAGAGTGGGCCAGTAGTAGCCCTGCCTGATCGTCTTATATGCCAATGCTTGCCCCCCAGCGTGGCTCCCACAAATCCCTTCGTGAATTTCTTCTAACACTTCGGACCCCTGCTTCCTAGTTAGGCATTTGAGTAGGGGTAGAGAGAATCCGCGTTTGTAGAGTTGGCCATCCAGCAGTGTATATCTGGCAGCTTGCTTTGCTTACCGGTTAGCTTCCCAGGTGTCTACGGGGGTTGTTTTGTCTGCCAAATATTTTTAGATTGGAGTGCGCCAATCTTCACTATCTTCACTATTCTCCTGCCCCCCACTCGAGGTTTGATTTATCTTGTAATCGGACGTTGAGGGGTTTTTCACTATCCAAATTACCTTCCTTATTGAAGGACTTAGGGGAAGCCGGTCATGACTTAGGGATCAAGATTACTCGAGATCGCAAGAAAAGAATGATCGGCTTTTCACATGCTTCATACATAGATACTGTTTTGAAACGTTTTAGCATGCAGAATTCCAAGAAAGATTTTATACCTTTTAGACATGGAATTCATCTATCGAAAGAGATGTGTCCGAAGACACAAGAATAGATAGATTGCATGAAAGGCATCCCATATGCTTCAGCAGTTGGAAGCCTCATGTATGCTATGCTATGTACGAGACCGGATATCTGCTTTGCCGTGGGCATGGTAGCACGATATCAAAGTAACCCCGGGAAAGAGCATTGGATGGCTGTTAAAAACATTCTGAAATATCTCAAGCGAACTCGAGATAGAATGTTAGTTTATCAGTCAGATAGTCTAATCCCCGTCGGTTACACGGACTCGGATTTCCAATCAGACTTAGATTCCAGAAAGTCTACCTCGGGTAGTGTGTTCTGTCTGGGAGGTACAGCCGTGACATGGAGAAGCGTTAAGCAGAAATGCATCGCTGATTCTACCATGGAAGCCGAGTATGTAGCTGCTTGTGAAGCAGCGAAAGAGGCGGTATGGCTCAAGAACTTCTTAGTGGACTTGGATGTAGTTCCGGATTTGCCCGACATCATCACGGTCTATTGTGACAATGCTGGAGCAGTTGTAAATTCAAGGGAACCAAGAGCCCACAAAGCCAGCAAACACATTGAAAGGAATTACCATCTTATACGAGAAATCGTTAAGAGAGGAGACATAGAAGTGGCAAAGATCGCAACGGAAGACAACCTAGCTGATCCTTTCACAATGGGTCTGCCTCTGTCAACATTCGATAGACATGTGGAAGGAATGGGAGTCAAGTGTGTTGCCAATCTGCTTTGAGTATAAGTGGGAGAAATTATTAGGAGATGTGTAGTACATAGATATGTTGTAGTATACTTAAAAGCAGACTTTGAGTATAAGTGGGAGATTGTTAGGGTTATACTAGAAAGTATGCTTTTACTTTGTATAACTAAACTGAATCTTTGAGCTTTATCTGAAATAAATCTTTTATCATTGTGCTTTAGATAAATATGAATGTTATTTATTTATTGCAAACCGTTCATATAATAGTACAAGTTACACTATAGATAAATGTGGTGATCCCCGGATCACTCACAGCAAGATCACATTATCAGTTTCTTGTAATAAGTACTAAATTCACAACCTAGATGGGATTTGAACACCCCATTGGTAAACGGTTGATGTGTAGATCCCAGATTGGCTTATCTTGACCAAGGGATTGCACTAGTGCATGATGATGCATTGAAGAGGACCTACAGAGAGGTAATTCTTCCATACTGATTTATGGGATGAAGAATTAGACCTCAGTGGTCGTTTATTTCTAAACCTATGTCCCTTAAATAGGACTGTGTGTGATCCGTGTGTGGCACTTTAATTTGTTATGGGTAGAGAGTCAATAAGACTCAATACTTTGCATCTTGGGTGATGCCATTGAGAACATGACAGTTGCTAAGATTTAATACAGAGGAACGTGTGCTTGGAGAGTCTTGCATGATTAGTCCCCTTGGTGGGCTCTAAACGTTCGTCATACTAAATCTTGCAAGTGGAATTTGTTTCCTGTATGATGATAAAGAAGAGTTGTCCTTACTCCAAGGATAAGATGTTAAATTAATTAAAGCGTTCAGTGGCTTCATTAATTAACGGACAAGAGAATCTTAAACAAGGGAAATAATGACCGGGAGCCATATGATTGTAATATGGGTTAAGATGGATAGTGCAACATTAATCCTATAGTGGAGTGAGATTAATGTTAATGGGTTGAATGACATTGGGCTCAATGTTAGAATTCAAGGCCCATTAGGAGGTCCAATCTTAATTCTCCTAAAGGCCCCCTCAAGTAGCCCAATTAAATGTCCAACAATGAATAAGGTGATTAAAATAAAAGAAATATTTTGGGCCCAAATTAGTTTGTATTTTTCGAAAATTAAAACATAAATATTAATGAGAGATTTTATGAAAAATAGATATGTATCTTGGATACAAGAATATCTAATAAAATCAAGATCTCATTAAATTAATATATGTAGGGAAATTTTTGAAAATTCTTGTATGAAAAATATCAAGAATTGAATATTTAGTATTCAAGATTATCAAGATTAGAATATTTGATATTCATGATAATCAAGATTTGAAATATTAGATATTCAAGATCTTGTATTCTCATTATAAATATGAGATGATACAAGACTTCATACTACTTACTTCTTGAATAGTGATTTTCGAAAATCACAGCATATTGGGCAACAAAATTATTTTCTTCCTTGTGTTGTGATTATTCGTGTGGCCTTACACCGGGTGTACGAATAAGGATAAGGGAATACCTGAGAAGGCCTTTTGGGTTAATCAAGAAACTCATTCAAGTCGCCTTTTTCTCAGCTGATATCATTAGTAGACCTTCATACTGATATCATTAGTAGACCTTCATACTGATTAACCAACCTGATCAACATCCTGACCTGTCTAACTGACCTGACCTTCATCCTGATCATCCATCCTGACCCGACCAACCATCCTGACTGATCAGAATACTCCATCAGCTGACCCTTTTTAGCTGACTTCCTCAGCTGATTCCGCTGATATTCCAGATGATCCCAGCTGACTCCATCAGATGATACTCAGCAGACCTATCAGCTGACTTCCTCAGCTAATAGTATTAAGTTCAGTTAATCAGCAGTACTTGCTCATCTGACCTTTATTTCACTTTCTTTGCACCCATTGTTGATAGAATTTACTAATGGTGTTCGTTTATGTGGCTATTACGGTGTATTAATT
>JAPKLY010001711.1:0-11006 GCA_026898435.1 Prunella vulgaris
TATACTGTACTGGACCACCGTGTAAAGCTTCATACGGTAAATGAACAGGTAAGTGCTCCATCGAGTCAAAGAAACTGGGTGGAAAAAACTGTTCTAACTTGCACAGTATAACAGGGATGTCTCTATCCAAACGCTGCATGTCGTCCACTGTAATCATTGAGGAAGTTAAGTCTCTGAAAAATAGACTTAATTCCGTGATCACACGCCATATATCCTTTGGAAGTGCGTACTGAAAGGCAATCGGTAGCAACGGCTGCATAAAAACATGACAGTCATGACTCTTCATCTTAGTGACCTTCCCTGTTTCTGGCTCAAACGACCGACCCATGTTCGACACGTAATTGTCCGGAAAGCATAGGTAAATTATTTCATTAGCCATATTTTTTATATACTATTTTTCTTAGGACACATCATAAGTTACTTACTATCCGACCTATTAGTATTGATAGTTATGTGTTAATCGTTTTACATATCTTTTTCTTGATACAGTTAGGTTCCACGTCCATTTCTTACTTTCTTGCAAGCATAGGTTTAATTATTTGGTTTGAATTTGTATTGTGAAACATTACACGTCACATATTACTTACTGGATACTATTAGAGTCAAACTCATCATCTGATTTTTCAAATTTTATCGAAATGGGTCCCACAATTTTTCACTTCTACAATTTAGTCCCGATGTATTTAAATTGTATCGTTTTAGTCCAAATCATGCAAGAAAAACACAACGGCAACATCTTTATTAGTACCAAGTCATCGAAAAAGCACGAGCACTTGACTAGAACATTCTAAAAACTATGTTGTTTTTTAGTTTTAACGGCAATTTGAGACTAAAAGGATATTGTTAGGACAAAAACTTATGTTGGGCCGTCTCATGACATGAGACTACATAAATTAACACATACTGCTAATAATGTGATAACGAGTTATATCCAATTCATATATCATTTAGTTGTCTCATACAAGACTAATTAACTCTATAATTAGAATGTACATATGGATGTGTTTGATTTAAACGATAAAATTATCTATCTACCTAAAATATGTATGTTTTGGATGAATAGATAGTTTTATCATTTAAACCAAACGTACCCTCGAGACTAAATTGGAAAAGTGAAAATTATGGAACCATTTTGATAATGGTAGAAAGCCATGTCTAGGTAGGTTTTCGTGGCTTGAAAAATCAATTTGTGATGTAATTCACATGTTCATAAGTATTTTATATATTTCAAAACTTCTAATTAATTGCAAAAATCGGTAACCCAGCAAAGGTGACTACTGAGATTCAACAAATTGGATTTGATTTAATCAAATAGAATATTATAAGCTACGACCACATTAGTTAGAGCTAGGACTCATTTACAATTTCCCTCTTATAAATATTCATTACGTGCATGAAAAATAAACCTACAAATTGCATATCAATCCCTCTCTCTCTCTCTCTCTCTCTCTCTCTCTCTCTCTCTCTCTCTCTCACACACACACACACTAACTATGCTGATGATTCACAGTGCAAATTTATGTCCAGCAATCAGGGAAGTCAAGGGCTTGCCATTTGACAAATCTAAGACTTCCATTTTATGTAATCATAAGAAGATTCAATTAAATAAGACAATATTTTGCGAAAATGTTAGTAATTGCCATTTAGCCACTAAAAAAGAGTTTGCGGACGTGGGATCCAGCAAAGGTATAGGGATATTTAACTATTTTGAAGGAAAGAACATTTTCATTACTGGTACCACTGGACTTCTTGGTAAAGGTACGTAAATAAATTCTACTCCCCCGTCCCCTCTTAAATTTGAATATCCCATGATGAATTTCACACTCTGGAAAATGAAATGAAATACTCACAATACCTACTTTATTTCAAAATATTTTTTTTCATTGGTCCGAAAAGTCAATAAAATAGTTTTTCTTAAAACATGTGCCCTACAAAATTTGAATTTAAGAGGGCACAAAGAGAGTATAAAATAACATAATTAAATTTTTTGAACAATATCGTTTGAGTGTTTGTAAAAATTGGACAATATCTTCGAAAACTTTCAAAATTAGAAAATTGTCTTTATGAACTTGAAAAATTAAGATATTGTTTTTACAAATTTATAAAAATAGAACATTATCTTTTATGTTTGACCAATTTAGACAAATTTTATAAGTTTGGTCAAATAAATTGGGCTTTATTTGATCCAAAATTTATAAAATTCTGCCTAAATTTGCCAAATAAAAGATAGGGTCAATTACGCACAGGTGCAATTAAGGAGGCTTAATTACATATAGGTGATATAAAATTAGAAAATTACGGGTAGGTGCAAAATAAACTACGGTACTATGTGATTGTACTATTGACCAAACTTCTGTACTATTACAGATTTCAAGTATAGTACTATGAATTTGTAATAGTACAGAAGTTTGGTCAATAGTACAATCACATAGTACCGTAGTTCATTTTGCACCTACACGTAATTTTTGAATTTTATATCACCTATATGTAATTAAGCCTCCAAAATAGCTCTTGTATGTAATTAATCCTTAAAGATATTGTTCTGGTTTTGCAAGTTTGTAAAAATAGTATCCTAATTTTATAAGTTCTAAAAGATAGTGTTCTTATTTTGCAAGTTTGAAAAGATAATATCCTTATTTTACAAATACCTATAAGATAGTGTCCTAAAAAAAATTTCTCCTATAAAATATTTGTAAATTATAAAGTAATCCATAAAAGTCCGTAACTATGAGTTGTATCATTAATAAATCAAAATAGCATAAAATTAACAAAACCTTGTAGTTCTTGCTGAAAAGATTTTTTTTAAAGGTCTTGTTGAAAAGATATTAAGATCAACGCCAGTGGGCAAAATCTACGTACTAGTGAAAGCTGACGATCATGAATCGGCAGTGCAGCGTTTGGAAAAAGAAGTAAGTTCAATTTCACTCTGAAAAAGTAAAAGTATAAATATTTTTCTTATTTACCTTTTGGTAGAATTTAGGGAACTCTAAATGATCCCAAACATTTTAAATTTGGTCAAAAAAGTTTTTACTTTATACAAATGGTCCCAAAAGACTCACAAAATTACAAAATTTATTAGATTTTTTGTGTAAAAAAAAAAAAGTGGGATCAAGTTTGAAATGATTGGGATCTTGAAATAAGTGTGTGTCCTGTGGGACCAAAAGTACAGTTACGAAATTCTTTTTTTTTCCAATTAAAAATAGAAATAGTTTATAAAAATTTAGTTTTTGTTTCCTTGATCAGCTAGTAAACTCAGATTTATTTGGATGTCTTCGGAAAAAACATGGAAAATACTACCAAGATTTAATGATGGAAAAGGTTATAGCAGTTGTTGGCAACATTTGTGAGCCTAACCTGGGAATGGACTTCGATTCTGCAAAAGCAATTATGGAAGAAGTAAATGTGATTATAGCATCTGCAGCCATTACAACCTTAAATGAGAGGCTAGTTTATTCACTCTTTTATATTGTAATAAATTGCATAAATCACCCTTGAAGCTACTCAAATTTACTAGTTTGTTCAATATTTTGAACATTTTTTAGAAATTGTTAAAAATTGCATAAATCACCTTTTATAACTTCTTCATAATGTATAGAATGTAACCACACAATTTGTCCCAAAAAAAAAAAAAAAAAAGAAAGCAATTTGCATGTTTTCATAATAAATTATAGAGAAAATTGTGTTTTCATCCTTTATATTTTATCTATTATTATATTTGTCCTATAACTATTGAATTTCATTTTAATCCTTTATCTTTAAAAAAGACAAAAATCAAATTATTTTGAAAAGATAAAGGATGAAAATCAAGTAATTTTTAAAAATAAATGATGAAAAACATTTTTCTTTAATATAAGGGACTAAGATCAATACTTTTAAAAGATAAAGGATTAAAAACAAATTTTAATAGTCAAGAGGACCAAAACCATAATAGGTGAAACATAAAGGACGTAAAAAACTATATTCCCTAAATTATAATTTTCTATATAACCTTATGAAACTAGGAATACATATATCAGGTACGATTTGCTGCTTGACACCAACGTCAATGGCGCTGAACGGCTAATGAAGTTTTCGAAGTCATGCAAGCGCCTTGAGCTCTTCGTCCATATTTCGACGGGTATATATATGTATATATATGTATCGCAAAAAAAATTAAGCATATGCACATTTTATAAATGATTTATCTTTTGTAGCATATGTCAATGGAAAAAAAGAAGGGATAATCTTAGAAGAACCATTTATTTTGGGCGAGAAATCTCAAAGTTTGTTTCCTCAGCTTGATGTAGCTGATGAAATAAATCTTGCATTGACATCAAGCACAGCCACAACAAACTATGATATGACAAGAAACATGAAAAGGCTGGGCATGGAGAGGTATCGATCATTATGTTTTCAGTATGAGTGCTAATGTGGCATCCATGTACGCAAATTATATTTGATTTTTCCTTTTCTTTGTACAATTTTATTAAAAGTCATTTTTTTAAATATCCTAGAAGAAAAGAAAAAACCAAATATAATAAGCACATATGGACACCATGTTAACACCCTTGTTGAAAATCACCGATTTCTAATTTCAAAAATATATTTTATTTCTTTTACCAAAGATTTGGATCAAAATTGGACCATATAAAAAAAATAGGGACTAAATCTAGTATAAAGTTAATTTGAACTGTATCTATTTTATCAAAAAGTTACTGAACGATTAAAACTCTAGCTTATAAGCTAGAAAAAATAAATTAGAATATCCCAACTTATTTTTCTTATCACCTCCACCCACCCCACCCTGGATCCGCAACCCATCCCCCACTTCTACCTCAACACAAATTTTTTTAAAATATTTATTATGTATTAGAATTAAATTTAATAAAATATGATAATTTTCAAAGAATAAGTTGTATTAGCGAAACCACTTTAGCAACATATAAGCTACTTAACATTTTATAAGCTCTTAAAATAATTTATAAGATGTTAAAATAAATTTAATCAAACACCCTCTTTGCCCTAAAAAATACAGCTTAGCTTATTTATCTAATTAAATATTGAATTTACTTTATAGAGCAAGTCTCAATGGATGGTATACTGCTTATCACATGACCAAAGCTATGGCAGAAATGGTTATCAATGATACCAGAGGTGATGTGCCAGTTCTCATAATTAGGCCATCTGCAATTGAAAGTTGCTACAAAGAGCCTTTCCCTGGGTGGATTAAAGGAAATAGGTGAAAATTAATTAATAAACATAGTCATTTAATTTTTTTATAAATTTTGAAGTAATTAATATGTAACTTAATCGTAAATGTTATTACAATAAATAATAGGGTGCTTGATCCACTAATTATATCATATGGCAAAGGGCAGCTTCCTGCTTTTCTCGGCAATCCTGATTCACCGGCCGATATTGTAAGTATAACGAATCTTCTTCCGAACAAAAAGTAGGGTGATTTACATATTATTTCAAAAAAATCTCTATATTTATAAATGGGTTCACAATATTTACATAGAAGTATTTTTTTTTTCTGCACAGAAGCACTTTTTTTTTCTGCACAGAACCAATTTGTAATTAATGTCAATTTTCCGAACCATTTTGTAATTTTCACCGGCCGATATTGTAAGTATGACGAATCTTCTTCAAAAAAAGAGTGGGTATTGTGTGAAAGATGAACTACTTTTTAACAAGGCTAAAAAAATAAATTCATAAATATAATTCTTGTATCACAAAGTAGTTTATACAATGAAAATAGATTATATAATACTTTGCCCAAAAAAAGTATGACGAATTAAATTTTCTCATAAAGAGTCAATTTTTTTCCCTTTATTCAATCCACTTTTTAAGTCGGTCAAAACTTTTTTGGTTTAATTTTAGTCCTTCAAAATGGCTCAATTTTTTAATTCCCTCGCCATAATTTTTTAGTTTGATTTATGTCCCTTAACCTTTTCTTTTATTTTTTCATCCCTTGACGGATTGGTGCAGGTTAAGAGTTGAATAGGAATTAATGTTTTTGTAGTTCTACAACTTATCATAAATTTTAATTTGGTACACATGAATAAAATATTTTGATATTGGTCCGTATATTTAAAAATATATTGACATTAGTCCTTTTATAAACCTACTGGACCAAAATCAAGTTCGTAAGTTTATAAAAGGACCAAAATCAAGTTCGTAACTTATAGGATCAATATTAAATATATACTCATGTGGGTCAAATTCAAAATGAAGACAAATTATGGAACTTACAAATCTTTAAGGGATTAAAGTTTTTTTACTCCTATAACTTGTTAAAAATTTGAATTTGGTCCACATGGATTATACATTTTGATTTTAGTCCTATAAATTTGAATTTTTTTTATTTTGGTCATTTTACAAACTTACAATGGTCCTGTAAGTTTGTAAAAGGACCAAAATCAAAATATGTAATCTAAAGGATCAAATTCAAAATGTGTAATCTAAAGGACCAAATTCAAAATGAAGCAAAGTTATAGGGCTTATAAATCTTTAATTCCAATCTTTAATGCCTTTAAATTAATCCAAAGTTAGGGAAATAATTTGAAAAGTTATCGTGACTGAATTTATAAATTGGATAAAAGTTAATGGACAAATATATTTTCATTTATGTGTAGCATTTATAACTAATTGACCTATTCCTTTTCCTATATTGATAATCAGATTCCACTTGATATTGTTGTGAACTCAACAATTGCAGCAATTGCAAAGCATGGTGCAATGCAAAAATCAGATTTGATTGTGTACCATTTGGCATCTAGCGTTGTGAACCCTTTACGATACTCCGATTTTTTCGAGTATAGTTACGATTACTTTTGTTCGGAACCATTAATAGAGTGGGAAAGCTTCACTAAAATTAACTACTACCCAGATCTTGCACACATCAAATATTTCAACAATTTTGATGATTTTTCCAAATATACACGGGATGAAATATCTCGTCGTGTTGGGACGAGATATCAAGTTGGGAACATTGCAAAAAGCAGGGAACTAGAGAAGCAAAGCAAGGCACAGAGCATATATGCAGAAAATTTATGCAAGTTGTATGAATTCTTAGGATTCTTCATGGCAAGGTAATTACACACATCTCACATTTTATTAGATACAGTAAATCTTGTGTGAGACTGTCATACATTCGACATAATACTTTTGCATGTTTTTCTAATACTTGAATTTTAAAAGTTTTATGTATGATACCGTCTCATGTTACATATAATACTTGTGTGAGACTGTCATACAAAAACTTGCCAAAATATTATGTTTTATGTATGATACCGTCTCATGTTACATATAAACACACATGCTTAACTAATATAGGTTGAAAAGGGACATAATTACTGAAAATATACTCCCTCCGTCCACTAAATCTGTGCATCATTGTGTTTGCACAGGTTTTAAGAAAAAGTAGATAAAATAAAGGTATTGTGAGTGTATTAGGGAGTCTACTTATTAATAAAATAATTGATTGCGAGAGTGATAATTAAGATGATGGTTTTAATAAAAGAAAAGTGCATATTTTTTATGGACGGACGAAAAGAAAATAATGTATAAATTTATTGGATAGAGGGAGTAGTTAAAGAAACTGTGTGGAGGAATTTTTCATAAAGCACTTTTTTTTTAGAGAAAACGATTATTTTCATCTCATAACTTTTTCACTTTTATTTCAGCCCTTTTGAATTTTAAATTTTGTTGTCATCTTATAACTCACTTTCTTTTAACTTTTGCTACTTTTGACTTTTAAATTCTGAATTTTTTTTTCATGTAAGTTGCAAGAAGAAAATAAAATTTTAAAAGTCAATTGGAACAAAGAATATGTGACGTTACATGATGAGAAAAACATATTTCCCGACATTATTCAACGAAAACATAAAATAATAAATAGATTTTAGGGAGAAATATAATTTTGGTCCTATAACTATATCTCGTTTTTGTGTTGGTCCTATTGACTTTTATATTTTGATTATGCCCCATAATTTTCTTTTACTATGCAATTTTTTGTGAGATTGCAGGTTCAATTTTGGCAACACCCAGAAGCTATTGTCTGAAATGTCAAAAGAGGAGCAGATCAGCTTCGCGATCGATGTAGCAAACATAGATTGGAGAAAGTATCTTCAAGAAATTCACATCCCTGGTTTGAGGAAGCACGTTCTTAATGACAAAAGAATATCTACCTAATTAACTATAAAGGGACTACAAATTAATAAAATGACGAAAATAGTTAAATTACAGATGCATATGTGTGATCGAGATCATTTATAGATGTATATATTCATTTTTCAACATTTATGTATAATAATATACTCCTTCCGTCCCAAATTTAACTGTCACTTACTTATTTACCCTTCTAAAATATATTAATTTTAATTGATAAATGTGAATTAGTATTCACAAAATTAATAATAATTACAAATTAGTTATGTGTATGAAAAAATTTATATATTTTGATTTTTTATAATGTTTAAGGAAAAATACACTGTTTTATCATTTAACTTTCTTTTGTTTTTCATTTTCATCCTATTAATTTTTAAAATTTTGAAAACCATCATTTCATTTGTACAAATTTGGTATTTCAGTCATATTTTAAAAATGCACAAATTTGCAAAAATATCACCACGTAGACCTCTACATGCTCATCCAAAAAACCCACAAACTATTGAGTCACGCAACCCACCCAAGGGTGAAACATCATTTTTGTCAACTATAATAACCAAGGAGTAAGTCAGTTGTGCATCGTGTAATTCAGGTGCATATTTAAAAAGTTACATAAAATTAAATACTATTGAAAAATCACAAATATTATTACTGAAAATTGTATTTTTAAAAATACACTTCTCAATACTAATACGTGTAACTTTTCACTAATAAATATACCTTAGGGGCTTATTTGCATATGGAATAGTAGTTAAATGTCCACATGAAAAATAAACTCACATAAAAAAAATGTATCATATCATCAAAATAATCTATACAACACTTTGTCTATCATCAAACGAGACATTCAGACATAAAATCAAACAAGCAAGCTAACAGAATCCCACCTAATCAACAAGAAACTTTTTCGGTACAAGAAGAAGTGGAGTCTTCTTATGCACTAAAATCCCAGGCAAACATTCAGTATCCACATCTTCTGCTTTGATCCCCGGAGGCAATTCCCAATCAAAAGAGTAGAGCAAATTCGCGAGCGTAGCCTCGACGTTAGTGAGTCCCATGTACATTCCGGGGCAAGATCTTCGCCCCGATCCAAATGGAATAACCCCGAAGTCTTGCCCTTTTATGTCGATATTGCTGTTCAAGAATCTCTCGGGCAGGAATTCGTCGGGATTATTCCAGTACTCTGGATCTCTTGCGATCGCCCATACGCTAACATAAATCATCGTTTTCGGTTCAATTTCGTAGCCATCTAAAGTGCATCTCTCCATAGTTTCTCTTGGCACTAGCAGAGGAGTTGGAGGGTATAATCGGAAAGTCTCATTGATGACTGCTTTTAGATAGGAAAGTTTTGGCAAGTCGTCTTCGTCAACTTTACCCTTTTGACCTACCAAATTTCGAATCTCTGACTGCAATTTCTCCATCACAATGGGTGTCTTAATTAGGGCTGTCATTGTCCAAACGACCGCAAACGCACTTGAATCACTTGCAGCTATAAATATATCCTACAAAGAGATCTTAAGTAAATGAGGGGAATACTAAATTTTTTGATAATATTGTCACTAAATACATCAACAAGAATAAAATTAAACTAAATAAATTAAGGGTCCATGCGATTGGGGTAATAAGAGCGGGGAGTAAGAATGAATGAGAACTCATTCCCATTAATAATGATTGGTACTCCCTCTATCTCAGTAGTAGTTCTAGGCACGCGAATCGAGAAAAATTAAGTATGTGAGTGTAAACTTAAATAAATAAAATAAGAAAAATGTACTTTATTAACTTTTGTGAGTATAAAAAGTTTCCTTTTTAAATGTGTAAAAGAAGAGTTGGGACGTCCAAATAAGGAAAGTGTGAAAGTTGTTTTGGGACGGAGGGAGTATTATTTATCAGGGACACTTACAAAGAGATACAAGTTTTGAGTTTTATTACAAAGAGGGGCAAATGAGTAATTTTTTTAAATTTTGCACACTTGCCCCTCTTTATAATGTAAGAGAAAAGTGTGTCCCTACTTGATTTTTTCTCTATTTATTATGCAGGAATTAGAATAAAAATAAGGTAAATAAAAGTGCACTAACCTCATAGTTATAGTATCCCTTAAGAGTGTGTTTGCTTCAAAGGATAAAATTTACCCCTTCAAAATAATACATATTATGAAGAATTAGATAACTTTATCCTTTAAAACCAATACACTCATCATCATTTTCATCTTAAATTCATATAAACCCCGCCCGAAAAGTATGATAAAGTTAAATCCTCACACTACCTAATCAATTAAACTACATAACACCTCATTTAAATAAATATATTAAAAAATTCAAAACATAACATCCTAAATCTACCATTCAAATTACATCATCGTCTTCCACTATTCGAACCAAAACACAAATTCCATCCGCGCGTGAGCTATGTGTAACAAAAAAAAAAGTGTTGCTTTCCATTTTTCAGTGAAAAAGGATCAAAATTATATAATCCAAAAAGCCTAGGAGAGTCCTGTACAGGGGAATCAACGAATCATGCACACACACGCATAGTGTGTGATCCGACAGTTTCCCTCCTACACATGATTTTCCTATCCAGGAGGGGATCTTCGTCCCAAAAAGTTATGCCAATTAAAAAATACTTGGAAAATAAGTAAAAAAGCAAAGCAATACCATGGAACATTGTGAGATTAGAGTGGAATAATTAGAAAATATATTGGAGTGGAATGTCATAACTCGATTAAATAATTAGAATGTCATAACTCGAGTTATAATTGGAGTGGAATCAATTGGAGTGGAGTTATAGCTCGAGTTATAATTGGAGTGGAATAATTGGAGTGGAATAATTGGAATGTCATAACTCGAGTTATAATTGGA
>JAPKLY010001711.1:11016-36903 GCA_026898435.1 Prunella vulgaris
AATTGGAATGTCATAACTCGAGTTATAATTGGAGTGGAATGCTATAAAATATTGTGAGATTAGCAATCGCTCCGGCGGTCGCAAAATGTTGAAACCGAAGCCGCCAACCCGAAATTAAAAACCCGGTTCGGATATTAATATTAGCGACCGCTTTTCCGGTGGTGGCAAATATATTTTAATTTAGCGACCGCTTTTTGCGGTCGCAAATTTCAGTTCCGATTTAGGGTTGTTGCGCAATTATTGGCCCATTCAATTTTATTGTTTTGCGACCGCCTAAGCGGTCGCTAATACGCGATTATAGAACATATTCTGCCCCTTTTTTCTTCAGTTTTTTCGGGGGAAAAACCCCAATTCCTCTCACAAAATCCTCCCAAATTCAAACATTCATTGTTTCAACGTGTTGGTGGCAATTGTGGAGGTCTATTATTATTGTGCTCGTTGCTTCGCTAATTCACCGT
Source organism: Prunella vulgaris (assembly GCA_026898435.1). Lineage (NCBI taxonomy): Eukaryota > Viridiplantae > Streptophyta > Magnoliopsida > Lamiales > Lamiaceae > Prunella > Prunella vulgaris. The sequence continues at coordinate 11,475 of JAPKLY010001711.1, forward strand.
ACGTTTTTACAATTTTACCGTTTAATTTTTAATTTTGTGTATTATATATATATATATATTTGATAATTAAGTGTTATTGTGAATAATTAAATTTTAGAATTTATAATATGCATGTATTAAAATGATAATGTGAATAATTATTGTAATTGATTATAGTTGATTTTTTGTTTAAAAAAAATTGGATATGTTTGTTTAGAGTCGAAACTCTGCCGAATTTTTTTAGAATTTATATGTGATGTATTTTTAATTTGTATCGGATGGAACTCCCTGATCGTCGTTGGATGTAAAAAATGCCTCGTTTGATACAAGGAAATATGAACTATGAATTTTGCGAGAAACTTGATGAGTTTATTACTGTTGAGTTAACAATGATTGTTTGAAATCAATTGGAATAAAGAAATTGAAGAACACCAGGATTTACGTGGTTCGATCAGAAATGATCTACGTCCACATATGAGGGCACCTCTCTCACTAATCAATGGAGGATAATACAGATTACAAGTATTTGTGTGGATATCTCTCTAAGTATGTGATTTTCTGTGTTATGTTCTCTATACATATGTGCGTATATATATAGGAATGAGAATCCGAATTAATCCTTGAGTTTGTAACCACCCAAAAGTAACTGCTACAGTTGCAACCGAAAATGAATAATTATTAGAGCCCAACTGTTTTTCAGTTTTGATTCTATTAAACTGATCGTCAGTTGCCCAATTTGGAAGTTTAAACCGCTTCGTAACTGATTCTTGGTTAATTCCTGACTTGGAGTCAGTATGCTCCTTTCAGGTCTTTGTCTGCTGATGTGATATGTCCTCAGCTGAGTTTGAGTACTCAACTGATATCATCAGTAAACCTTTATCAGTAGACCTTTATCAGCTGATATCATCAGTAGATCTTCATCAGCTGATATCATCAGTAGATCGTTATCTTGACTAACCAGTCCTGACCATCATCCTGACCTGACCAACCATCCTGACCATCATCCTGACTACCTCAGCTGACCTCCTCAGCTGACTCCGCTGATATACCAGATGACTTAGTTGACTTTCCTGATGACCTCAGTAGACTCCCAGATGATCTCGACTGATCCTATCAGATGACCATCAGCAAACCTATCAGCTGACCTCCTCAGCTGATAGTATAATGTTCAGTTAATCAGCAGTACTTGCTCATCTGATCTTTATTTCACTTTCTTTGCACCCATAACAATTCTCCACCTCAAAATAAGTTAAATGCCTCCACCTAACCTTCACATCACAGTAGTATTAAGGCACATCCCATGACTATACCTTAACCAGCTCCAAGCAGTAGTTGAATTTTGAACTTGGTATAACCTTAGTGAGCATATCAGCAGCATTGTCATCAGTTGAAACTTTCTGTATTGTGACTACCTTCTTTTCCACCACATCTCTCACAAAGTGAAGCCTCACATCAATATGTTTAGATCTTTCATGAAAGACCTGATGCTTAACTAAGTGAATGGCACTTTGGTTATCACATTGCACAGTAACTTCATCTTGCCTGATCCCAAACTCCCTGATAATGCCCTTCAGCCACATAGCCTCCTTTACTGCTTCTATCACTGCAATGTACTCAGCTTCAGTGGTTGACAATGTAACCACTGACTGTAATGCAGCTCTCCAACTGATGGCTGTGCCATATAGTGTAAACACATATCCAGTCAGAGATTTCCTTGTATCTATGCTTCCAGCATAGTCAGAATCTACAAAACCTTGTAGAGGTTGCTTGATATCCTGAGTCCTCTCAAACAGTAATCCCAGATGTGCTGAACCTTTCAGATATCTCATTATCCACTTGAAAGCTTCCCAATGTGCCTTTCCAGGATTAGCCATAAACCTGCTGACCAAACTCACTGATGAGCAATATCAGGTCTGCTACAAACCATGGCATACATTATGCTTCCAACTCCATTTGAATAAGGTATCTTGTTCATCTGAGACTTTTCTTGATCACTCTTGGGACATTGATCAGCTGTCAGTTTGAAATGTTGTCCAAGAGGAATAGAGACTGATCTTGACTCATGCATATTGAATCTTCTCAAAATTTTCAGTATGTAGTTCTGCTGAGTCAAGAACATCCTTCCACCTGACTTATCTCTGATAATATCCATACCCAGAATTCTCTTAGCACTTCCAAGGTCTTTCATGTCAAAGGTTGAACTGAGCTTATCCTTCAGTTTCTGAATTCTTCCAAGACTTTTGCTAGCAATTAACATATCATCCACATAAAGTAATAGATACGTAAGTACCTCAGAGCCTTGCTTTTCTAAGTACACACAGCTATCATACTTGCATCTGATGAAGCCTATTGACATCATGAAGCTATCAAACATTTTATACCACTGCCTTGGGCTTTGCTTAAGTCCATACAATGACTTCTTCAGCAAATATACTTTTCCTTCATCTTCTGATAGTATGAACCCGTCAGGCTGCTGCATATAAATGGTTTCTTCAAGCTCTCCATGTAGAAATCCAGTTTTAACATCCAGCTGTTGTAACTCCAGTCCATCCTTATTCACCTTAGACAATAAGATCCTCATTGAGCAGTGGTTCACAACTGGTGAGAATACTTCATTGAAGTCTATTCCTTCCCTCTGAGTAAATCCTCTTGCAACTAATCTTGCCTTGTATCTGATCAGCTCATGTCCATCTGATCCAATTTCAGACTTTTTCTTGAATATCCATCTTGAGCTGACAACCTTCTGTATTCACAAGAACCCATGTATTGTTCTTTTCAAGTGAATTTAACTCCTCTTTCATAGCTGAAATCTACTGATCTTTATCCTTCCTTGTCACTGCATCAGCATAAGTTTCAGGTTCTTGATACTCTACTTCTTCTGCTACTGATAAGGCATATGAGATCATGTCAGCCTGCCCAAACCTGATTGGTGGATGAATGCTTCTCCTATGTCTATCCCTAGCCAGACTGTAGTTTCTCAGATCTTGACCCTCTTCATCTGAATTTTCAGTTTGATCTTCAAATTCACTATCTGCTGATGCAGCAGACTGATCTGCTTGTGGACTCCTGATATCAGAGTTGTCCTGAGCCTGATCTTCATTCAGAATCCTGGTTGTATGCTCCACCTGAACTGGTGTATGTCTGATTATGGGATTATCCTCAGCATCCTGAGTATTTCCAGATGTACCATATCCCATGACTTTCTCATTGAAAGTCACATCTCTGCTGATAATACACTTCTTGTGTCCAGCTTCAAGACACCAGAATCTATAACCCTTGACACCTTTTGGATATCCCAGGAAGATGCACCTCAGAGCCCATGGTTCCAGCTTATCCTGCCTTATGTGTGCAAAGGCTAAGCAACCAAACACCTTCAGATTATTATAATCTGACATCGTACCATACCAAAGCTCATCTGGGGTTTTGAAATCAATAGCAGATGAGGGTGTCTTGTTTATCAAATAACAAGCAATATTGACTGCCTCTCCCCAAAACACTTTAGGTAGTTTAGCATCTGATAGCATGCATCTGACCTTCTCCAAAATAGTCTTGTTCATCCTCTCAGCAAGTCCATTTTGTTGAGGGTTTGCTGGAACAGTTTTTTGCCTTGTTATGTCTCTTTCCTTGCAGAAGTTTTCAAACTCTTCTGTCACATACTCAAGCTCATTGTCAGTCCTGAGATGCTTTAAAGATCTGCCTCTTTTATTCTCTTGTTCAAGAAGTCATTCCCTGAATTTTCCAAAAGCTTCACTCTTCTGCTTCAGAATGATCACCCACACCTTTCTACTGAAATCATCAATGATAGTCATGAAGTACTTTCCACCTCCATGAGTCTCAGTTCTTGATGGCCCCCAGATGTCAGAGTGTACATAGTCCAGAGGAGCATCAGTATGATGTTTCCCCTTTGCATATGAGTGTTTCTTGGATTTTCCCAACACACAGTGATCACAGAAATCCAATTTGATTGTCCTTGAATCCCCAAATGCCTTCTGCTTGGAGAGTTCATTCAGTCCTCTTTCACCAATGTGCCCTAACCTCTTGTGCCACAAGATAGCATCAGAACTGCCCATAACTGCATTCAATGATCCGGCAGCTGAGTTACCCATCAGAATGTACAAGACATTTACCTTCTTGGCTTTCATCACAATGTTGTTATCCTTGGTTATCAATATGAATCCATTTCTTGTATTGAATTCATATCCGAAAACATTGAGTGATCCAAGAGAAATAAGATTTCTCTTCAGCTCAGGTACAAACCTGACATCTTGTAGTATCCTCTAAGCACCATCATGCAGCCTCAACTTTATTGAGCCAGAGCCTCTGACCTTGCACATCTGATCATTCCCCAAGAGAACTGGTCCACCATCAAATTTCTTGAGATCATTGAATAAATTTTCATTGGGACACATATGAAATGAGCACCCAGAATCCAACACCCAATCTTCATTCAGCTTGACATCAGTAACAGCCAAGACCTCAGCACTATCATATCCTTCCTGAGTAGCAATTGTGACATCAGCCTTCTGATCCTCTTCTTGCTTCCTGGATTTGTCAGGACAATTCTTCTTGAGATGTCCCACCTTCTGACCTGAGAAACATTTTCTCCTTTCCACAAATTTTCCAGGTTCAGGGCCTTTACCATTCCTCTTCTTCTTTCCCTGAAACGGTTTCTTCCCTTTCTTGAATTTGATATTCAGCCCTTCACCTTGATTTGTGTTCTTCCTTTCAGATTACATTTGAAGCGCCTTAGTTTTCAATTCATTATGAATATCATCAGGTGACATCTTCTCTTGCCTTCCAAATAACAGAGCATCCTTGAAATTCTCCAAGGATTTTGGTAGTGAATTCAGTAACATCAGGACTTTATCCTCATCTTCAATCTTGAATTCATGATTCTCCAAATCATCCACTGCTTTATTGAATTCCTTAAGTTGTTCAACCAGATCCCTATCCTCAGTCATCTTGAAGGAATGGAGCATCTGTTTCATGAACAGGTTATTGGTAACCGACTTCGTTTGATACACCTGTTCCAGCTTGTTCCACACATCAATGGAAGTCTTCTCCTTATAAACCTCTCTTAGAGGTTTATCCCCCAAGCACAAGATGATTGTGCTATGAGTGTTGGGAGAAATCCTAGCAGTCCCTGCCTTGGAGGCGAGCTGCGCTCAAGTCCACTCGTTCGCTCGATTAAAGGCATAGTTGCGTGTCGCCCATGGCGCTGAAGCTAGATATTGGGTTTAAAGGAATTGATTGTACTACTCATACCAATAAGGTGCATCTTCTTTTCTGGTTCCCATTGTGAAAGAACTCTAAAGTTAAGCGTGCTTGGCTTGGAGAAATTTTATGATGGGTGACCCCCTGGAAAGTTCTCAGGGTGCATGCGAGTGAGGACATAAGCACGCTAGAAAAGACCTGTGTTGGTTTGCGAGGATAGTACATCAGTTCTACTCAACGCAACCGATCCAACAATTGGTATCAGAGCACAGGTCACGGGTTCGAGTCCCCCATGGCGCAAATAGTGGTATGTTTGACTTCAAGTCAGGCTACTGCTAGGGGGGATTGTTGGGAGAAATCCAAGCAGTCCCTGCCTTGGAGGCGAGCTGCGCTCAAGTCCACTCGTTCGCTCGATTAAAGGCATAGTTGCATGCCGCCCATGGCGCTGAAGCTAGATATTGGGTTTAAAGGAATTGATTGTACTACTCATACCAACAAGGTGCATCTTCTTTTCTGGTTCCCATTGTGAAAGAACTCTAAAGTTAAGCGTGCTTGGCTTGGAGAAATTTCATGATGGGTGACCCCCTGGGAAGTTCTCAGGGTGCGTGCGAGTGAGGACATAAGCACGCTAGAAAAGACCTGTGTTGGTTTGCGAGGATAGTACATCAGTTCTACTCAGCGCAACCGATCCAACAATGAGCCTTGTCCAGAATCTCCTGCCTCTTTGCAGGTTCTGATGAGGATGATGCAGGCCACTGATCCGCTGGTTTCAGAGCATTTGATAATCCATGGTGTGTGAGGAGAGCTTTTATCTTCACCTTCCACAAACCAAAATCATTCGCTCCTGTGAATTTCTCAAACTCCATCTTCGTAGAAGTCATAGAAGTTGATTTCACCAACAATCTTCCTTCCCACAGACGGCGCCAATTGTTGAGTTAACAATGATTGTTTGAAATCAACTGGAATAAAGAAATTGAAGAACACCTGGATTTATGTGGTTCGATCAGAAATGATCTACGTCCACGGATGAGGGCACCTCTCTCACTAATCAATGGAGGATAATACAGATTACAAGTATTTGTGTGGATATCTCTCTAAGTATGTGATTTTTTATGTTATGTTCTCTATACATATGTGCGTATATATATAGGAATGAGAATCCGAATTAATCCTTGAGTTTGTAACCACCCAAAAGTAACTGCTACAGTTGCAACAAAAAATGAATAATGATTAGAGCCCAACTGTTTTTCAGTTTTGATTCTGTTAAACTGATCGCCAGTTGCCCAATTTGGAAGTTTAAACCGCTTCGTAACTGATTCTTGGTTAATTCCTGACTTTGAGTCAGTATGCTCCTTTCAGGTCTTTGTCTGCTGATGTGATATGTCCTCACCTGAGTCTGAGTACTCAGCTGATATCATCAGTAAACCTTTATCAGTAGACCTTTATCAGCTGATATCATCAGTAGATCTTCAACAGCTGATATCATCAGTAGATCGTTATCCTGACTAACCAGTCCTGACCATCATCCTGACCTGACCAACCATCCTGACCATCATCCTGACTACCTCAGCTGACCTCCTCATCTGACTCCGCTGATATACCAGATGACTTAGTTGACTTTCCTGATGACCTCAGTAGACTCCCAGATGATCTCAACTGATCCTATCAGATGACCATCAGCAGACCTATCAGCTGACCTCCTCAGTTGATAGTATAATGTTCAGTTAATCAGCAGTACTTGCTCATCTGATCTTTATTTCACTTTCTTTGCACCCATAACAATTACGTTTGCTTGTAGTAAACCAAATTGCATGGATAGTTTTGGTCGAATTAGATGTCCTTGTTCAGGCAAAAAGTGCAGTAACAGGAAATTTTTTAGCATAGGTGAGGTTAAAACTCATCTTGTGAGGTTCGGTTTTGCTTCATTTTATTATAATTAGACCGGACATGGCAAAAGCATGTGGAATTATAATTTGGAAATAGTAATTGCCTTCTATGATCAGTTGAGTAGTTGTGGAGGTGAGAGATTTGAGATTGGTGGTTTGAGCTGCGACCCGTCTACACCATTGGATGAGCTAGATGAATTCCAACGGTAGCATAAGATGATTGATGAGTCTGGTTTGGGTGTTCATCATACAGCTATGGAGGAGGAACCAAATCCTCGTTCAAAGAAAATTTCGAGATGCTCAAATCTGTCGATCAAAAATTGTTTCCTGGTTGTGATACTGTCATTCAATGCTCAGATGTTGTCGATCAAAATTGAAGGCAAAGTGAGTCAGAAAGTCTACAATCAATTCGCAAAGTTGTTTAAACGGGCCCTACCTAAAGAGAACACAACGCCATAAAATTTCTATCAAAGTAAGAGGCTGTTGAAGGATATGGATTTACCGTTTGAGAAGATTGATTGTTGTACCAATGGTTACATGCTGTTTTGGGGCGATGATGAGAGCATTAATCAGTGCAGGATGTGCACCCACCCTAGGTTCAAACCCTCTGATCGTAGGAAGAAGACAGCTTTCAAGTCGATGTATTATCTTCCCATCACTCCTCGTCTAGAGAGGTTATATCAGTCGAGTGCCACTGCAAAAGACATGACATGGCATGCTGAGGAGTGTTCTGATCAGAATTCCGGAGAGATGCGTCATCCTGCCGACTCTAATGCGTGGAGACATCTTGATAGAGAATTCCCAGATTTTGCGAGTGAGAAGCGAATGTGAGACTTGGTTTGTGCACGGACGGATTTGCTCCATTCGGTATGTACGAGAAGAAGTATTCTTTGTGGCCTGTTTTGTTGACTCCGTACAATCTACCCCCTTGGTTGTGCATGAAGCCTCAACACATATTTCTCACTGTGTTGGTGCCTATTTTGTTGACTCCGTACAATCTACCCCCTTCATCTTTGCATCATAAGCATCTCAGGTTTATTATTGTAAGTATCCGATTTCAGGCAAATCGAACTTAAGAACAGTGGTCAAGGTCAAAGCAAGGCCATTGGTGGAAATGCCTAATTTATCCACATTAGAAACTGCACAATTTGAAGATTCATTCCAAACTGAAGTGCAAGAAGCTCAAACAGTGGTTCAGGACGAAGGTATAAATTCTTCAGTTGATTTAGTGGCTGCAAATCCAGATATGGTAATTGTTGAAAACGAAGAGGAAGAAGATGATGAGGAAGACGAAGATGATGATGAGGAAGATGATGATGATGAAGAGGAAGAGGAAGAGGAAGATGATGATAATGAGGAAAATAATCATGACGAGGATGATTAAGACAGTGATTTTGTATATATGTTTAATTAGTTAACATTTTCATTTCTTATAATTTGGGATTAGTATCATTATATAAATATTATAATATAATTTTAATAGGGTTAACATAATAATGTAAGAAAATAGTTTTAAAAAAAATAATTAGCGACCACTTTTCAAAGAATAGCGACCGCAATAGCGGTCGCAAACCCTAAAACCAAAAGGCGGGCTGAAAAGGTGGTTAATAATTTCGAATTAGGAAATAGCGACCGCTTTTTTCCTCTTTGCGACCGCCTACTACTTTATTTTGCGACCGCCATACTTTAATTTGCGACCGCTTTTGGCGGTCGCAAAATTAAAAACCAAATATAACCCCCTTTCACCATAATCGGATTTTACCATTTCCAACCCCAAAATTACCTCTTTCACTGTCGTTTCCTCCTGCTGCCGCCGCCGCTTACTCCTGCCGCCACCGCCGCCGGTTAAAGGTAATTTTTATTTTTACCATTTATTTTTTACAGTTTATATGTTTATTACGTATTTTATTATGTATTATATGTATTATTATGTATTATATGTTTATATATTTATTATGTATTATGTTTATTATATGTTTATATGTTTATTATGTATTTAATGTTTATATGATTATTATATGTTAATTATGCTTATATGATTATGATTATTATATGTTTATATGATAATGATTTATGAAGGTTTATATGATTATTTTATTTTAATTATGTTTATATGATTATTATATGATTATATGATTATTATATGTTTATATGAAGGTTTATATGATTATGATTATGATTATTTTAATTATGTTTATATGATTATTTTAATTGTGTTTATAGTAATAGTATTAGTGTATAATAGTAATAGTATTAGTGTATAATTATTAACAGTATTAGTGTATAATTGCTACTAGTATTAGTGTATAATTGCTACTATTATTAGTGTATAATTGCTACTAGTAATATTAGTGTATAATTGTTAATAGTATTAGTGTTTAATTTGCTATAGATGAGTCAACAACCCGATCAGATTGAGGGTGACTGTTAGGGGAAAGGGAGAGGGAGAGGACGGAGGCCACGAGTCCTCCCTTTACCAGAGATTCGAGCCCCCGAGTTTTTGATGCCCCCGCCCTCCCAGTCTCATGGGGCCGGAGCTTCGTCATCATCAATTTTCGAATCTTCATCACGGCAACACCCTCTGCATGAGACCCGGCAGTTCATTGAAGTAAAGGAGGGACAGTAAGTAAATTAAATATTTATTTTGTTTTATTGTTATATAATAATTACTAATATAATTGCTTCCGAGCCACGTGGTCACTGAGAACGTCACGACGTGCATATTATCGGTCACATGGCCTTATGGAGTAGGATCGTGGACTGGTGTACCTGGGACCACGAGGAAAGCGACGTTTGAAGAGTTTAAGGTATATAATTGTTAATATTTTGAGTAATTATTAATAGTTGAATAATTAATTGTTTGGAATTGTTTGAATTGTAGAAATTGTGCTTTTGGGATCCGACAGACAATGCTAGGGTGGAGGAGTTATGGTGCAGTCGAGCACAGGGCCGGATGAAGGAAATCGTCTGCAAGTACAAAAGAAAGTGGGTAGTAGGGAAGACGGTTGACTTGGGGAAAGATGTTGATGGACGGTTGATCTGGGATGGATTGGTGGCTTACTGGAGTGATCCGGACCACCAGGAGAGGGCTCGTAAGGCGCGAGAAAATTGCATGAGCAACCCTAACGGAGAAGGAGTCGCCGTACATCGGGGTGGCGCCCGGACCGCTTACGAGCACGGCCTCGCCTTTGTAAGTATTTTGATTTTTAATTCTTCATTTATAATTAATTTTTATATTTAATTTAATTATTATAATTAATTTTTTTAGGAGCATGCGCACGGACGAAAGCCCAAACTCTTCGAGTCTCTTTCCTTACTTCACCCAGTGAATGAGACTGGGAAATCCACATATTCCCGCACCACCGAGCTTCATGTAAGTATCTAATTAGAATGTACTTGTAAATATATTTTAATTATTCTATTAAAATAAAATTAATATTTTATTTTGTTTAATTTCAGAACAAGTTCAGAACTGCTCTCGATGATGCTCAAACACAAGCGGCACCTACTCCGGAGAACCCTACACCTACCCCTATTGATGAGGACCGCCTCTATATTGATTTGGCCGGAATCAATAGGGGCAAGATACTATTGATCGAGTTGAAGGACAAGGTATCCAAGCAAGAGAGGAAAGAAAGGAAGATGCAAGCTTGGTTGACTCTAGTTTCCGAGCAGGCCGGCATTCCACTTCCGGAGGACTCCGATGATGAGGCAAATGCCGGTGTGGGTCGTGGTGCGGGTCATGGTGCGGGTAGTGGTCCCGGTGTGGGTGCGTCTCCTCGTGCAAATGAGGGTGATGAGGGTGGAGATCTTGAAGGATGGAACGATTTTAATTCTAATGACGAGTAGTTAATTTATATGTTGAACACTTTTTTTTTAATTGAATATTAAATATTTTAAATGAATTATGTTAATATATTTTGAATGTTTACTATTGTATGTTTAATTACATCAAAGTTAATTTTTTAAAATCAAATTTTAGTAATTTATAATATTAAAAATTGTGGCTAATTTGGTGTTATATACAATTAATTGAATAAAAATGAACAAATTAAAATTTTGGTATTGTAAATTATTAAATTTATAACATTACATTATTATGGTTGAAATACATAAATATTTAAATTAAGTATCAAAGGATTAATTTGATGAATTTAAAAAAAAACGAGACACAATTTGGAATTATATACTATTAATTGAAAAAAGATGAATAAAATAAAAAAAATTAGTAATGTAAATTATTAAATTTATAACATTTTTTTAAATTTATTGAAATATATACACATTAATAAATTAGATACAAAAGAAATTAATTTGATGAATTTAAAAAAAAAAGTGACTTCATTTGGAGTTATATACAATTAGTTGCACAAAAGTAAATGAAATGAGCAAGTGTCCGAGTGGAACAACGACCTCTAAGATGCCCAGAGGTCGCGAGTTCGTTTCCTTGCAAGCACGAATTTGCAAGATTTATTCTGAGCCAATTAAGGCTCATATAAAACATGTGATGATATGGTTAGGTTGCTGGGTCCGTGGCCAAGTGGTTCGAGCCCAGCTAGCCCCTCGAAAGGGTCTGGGTTCGAACCACATTGGCCACATTTTTTTTTTGCTACTTAAAAAGCTAGCGACCACCTACGGCGGTCGTTAATTTATAATTTAGCAACCGCCACAAGCGGTCGCAAAATATAAAAAAAATTCATATTTACATATTCGAAACTATTTGCGACCGCTAAAAGCGGTCGTTAAATTTGTAATTAGCGACCGCCTGTTTATAAATTTGTAAAAGCGGTCATATTTACAGGCGGTCGCAATATGCAGCCTCGGTTTATAATTTTAAATTTAGCGACCGTGTACGGCGGTCGCAAAATATAAAATTTACGACCGCTTCTGACGGTCGTTAATCTACCAAACCAAATCAGGTCAATACCCGGATATTTTTGCGACCAACTCTGCAACCGCTTTGGCGGTCGTAAATTAGCGACCGCCACCAAAAAGCGGTCGCAAAATATTAGCGACTACTGTTTTTGCGACCGCCATAAGCGGTGGCTAAATGAGTATTGCGACCGTTTGACGGTCGCTAATCACCGCGTTTTTTGTAGTGTATTTTCCAGATTAAAGCAATAGCAATATTTTATAATCAAGTATTCTCTTGTTTAAAAATTTTGAACTTAAGATCTAAAAAAAAGCATATTTCTATTTCGGGGACCAATCCCACCGTCTATTTTTGTGGGGGTCCAATTAAAGCAATAGTAAAGCTTTGTATGGAGTAACCTAACACAAGAATTAATATCACCTAGGATTGTGTTTAATGAAACTGTTTAGCTTCTTTTATGTGGTTGTGCTCATAATGATTAACTCATTAATTATACTCCTTATCATTTTCATTTTGAAGTCATACGAATTAAATATAATTGGCTCTAAAGTGTCACATTACATAAAAATCTTTACCATAAGATATATGATTATATATAATACTATAATTAGCTTCCGGGCCCACTCCATTTCTTACTTTCTTGCAAACATAGGTTAATTATTTGATTGGCGATATTTATTGTAAAATATTATTCTCATGATACATCACATATTACTTACTGCCCGACCTATTATTATTGATAGTTACGTGTAATATGTTTTTCAAGACTTTACAATTCAATTATATATTTATGGATTTCACATTTTAATCAATGTCTTATAACAGATTATAGGGTCCAAATATGGAAAATCGAAAAAAATCGATTATTCTCGTTACAAGATTTCCTAATCAGTGTCAAAATTACCTATACATTTGAATACTAAACCTCTGCTCTCTAAAAAAAGGTCATGTATCCTGAAATTAATGAGTTAAAATAAAAAAAAAGAATAGGTGAAGCTTCACCCTCAATATATACAAAAACAAAAGGTCTACATCTTTTATTATCTTTATTTATTTATACACGTCATGTAATATTTTGTAATTATATGATATTTCATATATATAGATGATCCGAAGCCCATAATTGAATTGTTTCCCTAGCGACAATACATTACCATCAGATATATTATGAGATATTATTAAGATATCCCACATCCGTAGTAAGTGTGGTCTTAGGTGTGTTTATAAGTCTGGACAATCCTCTCACTTACCATCTGAGTTTTAAGTGTAAAGTTAGGCCTTCATACATTAAAGAAAAAGATCTCGTGATCATCAAGTCATATCAAGTTATATAAATAGATATTTATTATTGCTCAATTGAAGTATAACATCTAAACTATTTTTTAACAATGGAAAAATGATAACTTGAACTCATAACTCTCTACTAAATAATTAGTAGTATTGTCGGGAAATGAATATGATTGTTAAAAAAAATTGCATAAATGAATTGATTCTGCATTATTCCACAAGTTTGGAATTCTTTCTTGGTATTAGAGGATTTTTAGATGAGGTGGAGTTTTTCATGGTATCGGAGTTTAGGTTCTGTCCAACATATTGTGTATGATTCCCGCTGAAAGCAACTCTTTTAACATATTAAATTGTCCATTCATTGAGTCTTCTCAAGGAAGAAAAGTTGAGATTTAGTCCATGAGTGAGAAAGAGTATTAGGAAAAATGAATAAATGAATTGATTTCACACCCTTCTCCAAATTAAGATTTTTGGAATTCTTTGAATGATTAAATAAAATGGAACTATATATATTAAAATTTGTTGTTTTTGTTTAATATAAAATATGTTAGATTATTTTCCACGCTCTGCTCAACAAATATTCTACATCTTTGATTATTTTGAACTTAAATTCAATTTTGTTCCATAAGTTTAAACTTTCGCTAAATATTATCATAAAAATTTAGGATTTTCAATTTCATAACTCACATAATTGGTCCGAATTTTTGTTCATCTTTCACATTAATTTGAACTTTTTCCCCCATTATTATGCAGTTTTTTTCCAAAAGGTTACAAGAAATGTGTCAGGATTTTAGGTTGAATCGGACCAATTATAATGAATTAATTAAGGGAAATCTTAAAAAGAAAAAATTTGGGACCCTTTCGGAAAACTCTAAAGTTATGATATCATATTGAATTTCATATATAATATATATCCAGAAAATTATTTACCCGAGTATGGTAAATAATGCTTCATAGAACAATACTTCCACTATATAACAACTATATGCTTCGGATCACCTCCACACTCGAATCTCCGCACTCGTGCAAGTAACATATGTGAGAGAATTAGGAGATTGGTCTTCGTATCAGGTTGAAACACATTTTTGAAAGACTATATTACTCGAGAACGATAGTTTCCAGTAAAAAAATGGTATTGTTGATATAAAGAATAGTGGTAAATTGCACAAATAATCCTATGAAAATTTGTGCTCATAAATTTAGTCTTTTTTTTTAACAAAAGTGGTCCCGTAAAACTTTTTCATCAAAATTAATGAATTAACATGGGATCAAATATGTTGATCACAAATTTTTATGGGATCAAAAGTTCAATTTATTTTAATAGATTGGACTAAATATGCTAAAAATAATCGGAAAAAAAAATAAGAAATCAAATCTGTTAACTATAAATTTTTATGGAAAAAAAAATGCAATATATCCTACAAAAATGGAGAGAGTGATGGAAACAGATGTCAGAAATTGATGAGTGATTAAAATGAGAAATGTCAATAGGTAGGTACATGGGCCAAAATTCTAAACAAGTCCAAATGCTTGGATTATAACTGGCCCAACAAGGGGTATTGATAATAAAACCCAAACCATAAGATAATACTCCCTCCATCCATAAAAATTGGTCTACCATAATTAATGTGTAAAAATAGATATATTAGTATAAAAATATTTAATTATTAAAAAAAATTAATGTAATGTGTAAAAGTCAGTATATGTATATAAAAAAATGAAAATAATAATTATAATTTTTTCATTTTAGGTAAGTGGACTATTTATTATGTACGAATGTTTAAGATAAGGTGTACCATTTATCGTGGACGGAGGGAGTATTTAATACTACCCCACTCGTTTTCTTTCTGACTTGCAAGCATAGGTTAATTATATTTGATATCTAATGTATATTAATTTTATTTTTAGGGCACATCACACATGAAATACTTATTAGCACCGACAATTATGTGTTAATCTGTTTTCATTGCTTTAAATTCAATTTGTTATGCATGCAATGCAACTCACATGTTCACTATAAGGTTGCATTTGGGCAGCCCTATTTCAAATATAAATGAATTCGAAAAAAAATAGGTAAAAAATTCATAAATTTTAAATGATATTTTTGTTAAATATTTAATTAATCCTTCAATTTGAACTAGAGAAAAATTAAGCATTTGAAGTCTTTCCAATTTTAATATCTCACCAAACAAGTGAAATAAATTTAAAGTGTGAATTTAAAATTCATAACTTCAAATCTATTCGTCCAAGCGCAACCTAAGCTAATATTTCATAACACATATATGGGGAGCATAAAATAAGAAAAATAGTTTCGTTTTATTTTCAATTTTCTATTTGGTTAGTAGTCAATTTTCATAACACATATATGGGCAAGCATAAATTAGTTTATTTGGTGGTTTTAGATATTCAGATATGCATAATTCCATAAACTTGGTTGTATTAATTAGCTGAAAATATGCCCAACATTATACTGAATTAACTGAATTATAACCATATTATTATATATGTAGACAACTATTCGATTAACAACGAAAAAGTAGGATTATTATATGTTACTCCCGTCCCAAAAAACATTGCATATTTTTATTTTAGACTGTCCCACAAAAAATTTGCATATCTAAAAATGAAAACTATTTATTAAATTTCACTCTCACAATACACATATAATATTCATAAAAATGTACTTTTATATCTTTTTTTAAACTACGTGCTCAAAAGACACCGCAATGTCTTTTGAGACGGAGGGAATATTTAAATGGAATAATCATAGATTATTACAAAAATAATGCATTATTTTCAAATAGGTACAAAATATTTGCATAATAGTGTAAACATAAATTGAATAATGGAGTTATTTTTTGTATATTATACCAATTTGAAAGTAGTGCATTATTTTTGTACCATTTCGTAACTGGTCCTATTTAAATTTATTTTCCCTATAATGCAATATTTGTGAACTTAAAAAAATCAATGAATTTGTCTTCAGTCTGAAAAAAAATGAGAATGGATTCTCTGCTGGGCAATAAAACCAGTAAATAGTGTTGGGGAGTAAAACGCTGATGTATTATTAATATATATATTTTTTTAGTTTTGACCAAGTCATAATTTTTTTTACTACCGTGATAATGAGTTAAAAAGGAGAAATAGTTAACTATACATCTACGTTTTATTCTCCAGTACCTTTTGCAGGTTTTATTGCCCAGTCGAGGATCCGTATCCGAAAGAAA
Source organism: Prunella vulgaris (assembly GCA_026898435.1). Classification (NCBI taxonomy): domain Eukaryota; kingdom Viridiplantae; phylum Streptophyta; class Magnoliopsida; order Lamiales; family Lamiaceae; genus Prunella; species Prunella vulgaris. The sequence continues at coordinate 27,941 of JAPKLY010001711.1, forward strand.
ACATATATATATATGTGTGTCAAAATCCAGAAGGTGTCATGTGACAGTTTGGCACACGTTACAAAATAGATGCTATTCCCTCCGTCCCATAATTGTTTTCACACTTTCCTTTTCCGTTCGTCCCACAATTGTTTTCACACCCTATAAATGGAAACTATTACTTTAACTTTATCCTCACAATCCAACTAATCTCATTATTTTAATAATATAACTTTACACAACACTCTACTTTTCTTAAAAGTTGTGTCATCCCAAAGGTGAAAACACCTTTGGGACGGAGGGAGTATTAAATTTCACATGCAAGTTTCTCTCTCGCCATTGGTAAATAGAAATATATAGCGTGCACGATTCCCAAGACTTAGCAATTTGCTTCTCCAATTGCCACCACTAGATCATATATTATCTTTATTTTATTACGTTGTTATTTATATTGATTGATATTTTATTTCTTTTAAAAATCTAAATTAATAGAGAGAATTTATAAGCTAAATTCTAATTTTTTTCTCTTTAAAAATGACTATTTAGTGGATAATTTAATATATATAGGTGGAGTTGTTATAGACAATCGAACCCTTCAAGAGATTCTACATTATATTTTATTGCAAGAAATGCAACAAGACAATCCATTAATATTCAAAGCAAACGTAAGGATGCAATTGCAGATATTATGTGGTAGAATAGGGAAGATTATTAATATTAGTTTATGATATTTGTTTTTATATGTTTGGTGAGTATGCATGTTGGCTAAATGCCTCATTTTTTCACTTATGTTAAATTTTTCAAAAAGAAAATTACTTATTTTGTGAGTATGTATGTTACGTTTCTTCAATTAAATATTATATATAATTATAATATTATACATATTCAAAAACCCTTTTTACTTTTTGTTGAGTATATATGTATGTTAGTATATATAATTCTTCAATATATATATATATATATATATATATATATATATATATAATTAATATTATAAATATGTAATTATAATATTATGTATTATAATAATTTATGAAAAAATAAAATAATAAAATTATTTACTATCACTCAATCATTATCATACTCACTAACAATAATAAAATAAAATATCAATTACTATCCCAACCATTATTCCACTAACAGATAATAATAAAATTGTTGAGTCAACAATGATTGTTTGAAATCAATTGGAATAAAGAAATTGAAGAACACCAAGATTTACGTGGTTCGATCAGAAATGATCTACGTCCACGGATGAGGGCACCTCTCTCACTAATCGATGGAAGATGATACAGATTACACGTATTTTGATCTCTCTAAGTATATGATCGTTCTATTTCTCTCTATACATATGTGCGTATATATATAGGAGTATGGAATCCCTAATTAATGCTAGTGATCGTAACCACCTAACAAGAAAACTGCTACAGCTGCAACCGAAAATGAATAAATGTCAGAGCCCAACGATCTTCAGTTTTGATTCTATTAAACTGATCGCCCGTTGTCCAATTTGGAAGTTTAAAACGCTTCGTAACTAATCCTGAGTTAATTCCTGACTTTGGAGTCAGTATGCTCCTTCCTTGTCTTGTCTTGTCTTGTCTTGTCTGCTGATATGATATGTCCTCAGCTGAGTCTGAGTACTCAGCTGATATCATCAGTAGACCTTTTGTCCTGATCTGACCAGCTGACCTGACCATACCATCCTGACTGACCATCATCCTGACCACCATCAGCTGACCTCCTCAGCTGACCACCATCAGCTGACCTCCTCAGCTGACCACCTCAGCTGACTCCGCTGATATTCCAGATGACTTTCAGTAGACTTCTCAAACGATCTCAGCTGCCCTTATCAGATGATTAACCATCAGCAGACCTATCAGCTGACTTCCTCAGCTGATAGTATAATGTTCAGTTAATCAGCAGTACTTGCTCATCTGAGTTTATTTCACTTTCTTTGCACCCATAACAATTCTCCACCTCAAAGTAAGTGAGATGCCTCCACCTAACCTTCACATCACAGTAGTATTAAGGCACATCCCATGACTGTACCTTAACCAATTCCAAACAGTAGTTGAACTTTGAACTTGGTATGACTTTAGTCAGCATATCAGCAGCATTGTCATCAGTAGAAACTTTATGTATTGTGATCACCTTCTTTTCCACCACATCCCTCACAAAGTGAAGCCTCACATCAATATGTTTAGATCTTTCATGAAAGACCTGATGTTTGACTAAGTGAATGGCACTCTGATTATCACATTGCACAGTAACTTCATCTTGCCTGATTCCAAATTCCCTGATAATGCCCTTCAGCCACATAGCCTCCTTTACTGCTTCTGTCACTGCGATGTACTCAGCTTCAGTGGTTGATAGTGTAACCACTGACTGTAATGCAGCCCTCCAACTGATGGTTATGCCATAAAGTGTAAACACATATCCAGTCAGAGACTTTCTTGTATCTATGCTTCCAGCATAGTCAGAATCTACAAAACCTTGTAGAGGTTGCTTGTCCTCTTGATTCCTCTCAAATAATAATCCCAGATGTGCTGAACCTTTCAGATATCTCATTATCCACTTGAAAACTTCCCAATGTGCCTTTCCAGGATTAGCCATAAACCTGCTAACCAAGCTCACTGCATGAGCAATCAGGTCTGCTACAAACCATGGCATACATTATGCTTCCAATTCCATTTGAATAAGGTATCTTGTTCATCTGAGATTTATCTTGATCACTCCTGGGACATTGATCAGCTGACAATTTGAAATGTTGTCCAAGAGGAGTAGAGACCGATCTTGACTCATGTATATTGAATCTTCTCAAGATTTTCAGTATGTAATCCTGCTGAGTCAAGAACATCCTTCCAGCTGACTTGTTCCTGATAATATCCATACCCAAAATTCTCTTAGCACTTCCAAGGTCTTTCATATCAAAGGTTGAACTGAGCTTATCCTTCAGTTTCTGAATTCTTCCAAGACTTTTGCTGGCAATTAACATATCATCCACATAGAGTAATAGATATGTCAGTACCTCTGAGCCTTGCTTTTCCAAGTACACACAGCTATCATACTTGCATCTGCTGAAGCCTATTGACACCATGAAGCTATCAAATCTCTTATACCACTGCCTTGGGCTTTGCTTAAGTCCATACAGAGACTTCTTCAGCAAACATACCTTTCCTTCATTTCTTGATAGTATGAACACTTCAGGTTGCTGCATATAAATGGTTTCTTCAAGCTCTCCATGTAGGAATGCAGTTTTGACATCCAGCTGTTGTAACTCCAGTCCATCCTGATTCACCTTAGACAATAAGATCCTTATTGAGCAGTGCTTCACAACTGGTGAGAACACTTCATTGAAGTCTATTCCTTCCCTCTGAATAAATCCTCTTGCAACTAACCTTGCCTTATATCTGATCAGCTCATGTCCATCTGACCCAATTTCAGACTTTTTCTTGTATATCCATCTTGAGCTGACAACCTTCTGCCCTTTTGTTCTATTCACAAGAACCCATGTGTGGTTCTTCTCAAGTGAATTTAACTCCTCTTTCATAGCTGAAATCCACTGATCTTTATCCTTCCTTGTTACTACATCAGTATAAGTTTCAGGTTCCTGATACTCTACTTCTTCTGCTACTGATAAGGCATATGAGATCATGTCAGCCTGCCCAAACCTGATTGGTGGATGAATGTTTCTCCTATGTCTATCTCTAGCCAGACTGTAGTTTCTCAAATCTTGACCCTCCTCATCTGAATTTTCAGTTTGATCTTCAGAATCACTGTCTGTTGATGCACTCAGCTGATCTTCTTGTGGATTCCTGATATCAGAGTTGTCTTGAGCCTGATCTTCATTCTGAATCCTGGTTGTATGCTCTACCTGAACTGGTGTATGTCTGATTATGGGATTGTCCTCAGCACCCTGAGAACTTTCAGATGTACCATATCCCATGTCTTTCTCATTGAAAGTCACATCTCTGCTGATAATGCACTTCTTGTGTCCAGCTTCAAGACACCACAACCTATAACCCTTGACACCTTTTGGATATCCCAGGAAGATGCACCTCAGAGCCCTTGGTTCCAGCTTATCTTGCCTTATGTGAGCAAAGGCTAAGCAACTAAACACCTTCAGATTATTGTAATCTGACAACCTACCATACCAAAGCTCATCTGGGGTTTTGAAGTCAATAGCAGATGAGGGTGTCTTGTTTATCAAATAACAAGCAGTATTGACTGCCTCTCCCCAGAATACTTTAGGTAGTTTAGCATCTGATAGCATGCATCTAACCTTTTCCAAAATAGTTTTGTAACAGTCTTGTGCCTTGTTATGCCTCTTTCCTTGCAGAAATTTTCAAATTCTTCTGGCACATACTCAAGTCCATTGTCAGTCCTTAGATGTTTTAAGGATCTGCCTCTTTTGTTTTCTTGTTCAAGGAGCCATTCCCTGAACTTCCCAAAGGCTTCACTCTTCTGCTTCAGGATGATTACCCACACTTTCCTGCTGAAATCATCTATGATGGTCATGAAGTACTTTCCACCTCCATGAGTCTCAGTTCTTGATGGCCCCCAGATGTCAGAGTGTACATAGTCCAAAGGAGCATCAGTATGATGTTTCCCCTTTGCATAAGAGTGTTTCTTGGATTTTCCCAACACACAGTGATCACAGAAATCCAATTTGATTGTTCTTGAATCTCCAAATGCCTTCTGCTTGGAGAGTTCATTCAGTCCTCTTTCACCAATGTGCCCTAACCTCTTGTGCCACAAGATAGCATCAGAACTTCTCATAACTGCATTCACTGATCCGGCAGCTGAGTTACCCATCAGAATGTACAAGTCATTTACCTTCTTGCCATTCATCACAATGTTGTTATCCTTGGTTATCAATATGAATCCATTCCTTGTATTGAATTCATATCCCAAAACATTAAGTGATCCAAGAGAATCAGATTTCTCTTCAGCTCAGGTACAAACCTGACATCTTGTAGTATCCACTCAGCACCATCATGCAGCCTCAACTTTATTGAGCCAGAGCCTCTGACCTTGCACATCTGATCATTCCCCAAGAGAACTGATCCACCATCAAATTTCTTAAGATCACTGAATAGAATTTCATTGGGACACATATGAAATGAGCACCCAGAATCCAACACCCAATCTTCACTCGGCTTGACATCAGTAACAGCTAAGACCTCAGCACTGTCATATCCTTCCTGAGCAGCAATTGTGACATCTACCTTCTGATCCTCTTCTTGTTTCCTGGATTTGTCAGGACAATTCTTCTTGAGATGTCCCGCCTTCTGACATGAGAAACACTTTCTCCTTTCCACAAATTTTCCAGATTCAGGGCCTTTACCATTCTTCTTCTTCTTTCCCTGAAACGGTTTCTTCCCTTTCTTGAACTTGATATTCAGCCCTTCACCTTGATTTGTGTTCTTCCTTTCAGATTGCATTTGAAGCGCCTTAGTTTTCAATGCATTCTGAATATCATCAGGGGACACTTTCTCTTGCCTTTCAAATAACAGAGCATCCTTGAAATTCTCCAAGGATTTTGGTAGAGAGTTTAGTAACATCAGGGCTTTATCCTCATCTTCAATCTTGACCTCAAGATTCTCCAAATCATCCACTGCTTTATTGAATTCTTCAAGTTGTTCAACAAGATCCCTATCTTTAGTCATCTTGAAGGAATGAAGTCTCTGCTTCATGAACAACTTATTGGTAACCGACTTCGTTTGATACACCTGTTCCAGCTTATTCCACACATCAATGACAGTCTTCTCCTTATACACCTCCCTCAGAGGTTTGTCTCCCAAGCACAAAATGATTGTGCTATGAGCCTTATCCAGAATCTCCTACTTCTTTGCAGGTTCTGATGCGGATGATGATGGCCACTGATTCGCTGGTTTCAGAGCATTTGATAATCCATGGTGTGTGAGAAGAGCTTTCATCTTCACCTTCCACAAACCAAAATCATTTGCCCCTGTGAATTTCTCAAACTCCATCTTCGTAGAAGCCATAGCAGTTGATTTCACCAACAATCTTCCTTGTTTCCCATAGACGGTGCCAATTGTTGAGTCAACAATGATTGTTTGAAATCAATTGGATTAAAGAAATTGAAGAACACCAAGATTTACGTGGTTCGATCAGAAATGATCTACGTCCACGGATGAGGGCATCTCTCTCAATAATCGATGGAAGATGATACAGATTATACGTATTTTGATCTCTCTAAGTATATGATCGTTCTATTTCTCTCTATACATATGTGCGTATATATATAGGAGTATGGAATCCCTAATTAATGCTAGTGATCGTAACCACCTAACAAGAAAACTGCTACAGTTGCAACCGAAAATGAATAACTGTCAGAGCCCAACGATCTTCAGTTTTTATTCTGTTAAACTGATCGCCCGTTGTCCAATTTAGAAGTTTAAACCGCTTCGTAACTGATCCTGAGTTAATTCCTGACTTTGGAGTCAGTATGCTCCTTCGTTGTCTTGTCTTGTCTTGTCTGCTGATATGATATGTCCTCAGCTGAGTCTGAGTACTCAGCTGATATCATCAGTAGACCTTTTGTCCTGATCTGACCAGCTGACCTGACCATACCATCTTGACTGACCATCATCCTGACCACCATCAGCTGACCTCCTCAGCTGACCACCATCAGCTGACCTCCTCAGCTGACCACCTCAGCTGACTACCATCAGTTCACCTCCTCAGCTGACTCCGCTGATATTCCAGATGACTTTCAGTAGACTTCTCAAACGATCTCAGCTGCCCTTATCAGATGACTAACCATCAACAGACCTATCAGTAGACTTCCTCAGCTGATAGTATAATGTTCAGTTAATCAGCAGTACTTGCTCATCTGAGTTTATTTCACTTTCTTTGCACCCATAACAATTACTATTGAAAATTTTGAAACAAGTGCCCCCAAGATTTTTCAATTAGGAGATGTTTGGTTTCCAAGATTAGGATCGATTAAGTCTCTAATATCTCAAGTAATATTATGGAGAGAATTACACTTTTGATCCCACAGGACACGCATCCATTTCAAAATGGTCCGAAGCATTTTAAATTTGGTCCAGTTTCTTTTTTCCTTTACACAAATGATCTCAAAGAACTAAAAAAAATACAAAATTCATCCCATTTTTTGTGAAGAAAAAAAGAAATGGGACCAATTCTGAAATGTTTGGAACTATTTTGAAACGGATGTGTGTCCTATGGGACCAAAAGTGCAATTTTCTCAAATATTATGTTTGGTTTTCATGATCCGAGCCCAGGATTAAACTATAACCCAGGATTCAAATCTTGGCTAATCTCACAAGAAGTTGATTATTTGATCACACCTATATATTTCATCAGATTATTAAATCCCAAGGCTAAGTATATTAATTTACTCTCAATTATTATGGTAATGCATGAAAATATAATTATTGAAAAGGGGTAAAATTGAGAATTTAATGTTTTTATCATGTTCGTCCTTATTCAAACACAAATTAGGATTAATTTTAAAAGGACAATAATCAATACCAAACAGATAATATTTTAAAATTAAAATCACTATCAATGCAATTCTTTAAAATCTTATCCTACGATCTATTAATCATATCCAGAAAAACAAACCCCCTTAATGGAGAAAATATCCGATCAATCAATCGATATATCATGTCTTTTTGGCACGATATTGAAGGAGGCATCATATTTGCACCATTGGACCAATTAGGCCCTGTTCAATTCACAGGATTATCCGTGGTAGATCATTTTATCCTTGAAAATCAGTCGTTCGATCGGTTCACATGATGGAGAACTAAGATAAAGTTATAATGCAATAATTCAACCACGTATTAATTCATCTTGTTATGTGAAGCCATAACAAAGAATGATGATAAGTTGCGCGGATCGAGTAATATTATAGTCTATTCTAAAACCTACCTAGGAGAGAGAAAAAATTATGGTGATTTACATATTGGTTCAAAAAAATGACTATATATATAAATTGGTTCACAATATCTGCATAGAAGTATAATTTTTTTTTGCACAATTTTTTTTTTTTTTGCACAGAACCAATTTGTAATTTTTGTCAATTTTGAGAACCATTTTGTAATTTTCCCAAAAAAATATACTATATATTTTAAGAAAGTGTTTGGCACTTTAAAATATTTTATAAATTGTTTAAAAGCTTAAAGATTTTTTAAGTATTTGATAAAATATAATATTTCATAGTAATAAAAATATAATAAATTTTTAGAATTTATAAGCTGTAAAAAATAAGTTGAATATCCTAGCTTATTTTTGTCATAACCTCCACTCTACCCCACCCACCAACTCCCCCCCGTGCCCCATCACCACTTTCCAACCTCTACATCAACATAAAAAATAAAAATTATTTATTTTCTATCAAATTTTATAAAAATTATGATAAATTAATTATCAAAAAACTATAAGTTGCATTAGTCAAACACTTAAACAACTTGTTGGTCCCTTAAGTGGTCAAGGTCTAGAGGTGGGGGTGAATAGACCTTGAGTCAAAATCAAATTTTTAAACATTTCAAAAGAGGGATTCTAGAACCTTACAGTAGCCTCTAAAAGTTCAAAAACAACAAGTCTACAAGAGGTTTTAAAAGTAGGACCACAAAGGTTACAGCTGTGGACTATAGAAGTCTATAGCTGCAGAGTTTAAAAAAACTTGCAACCAAAAAGATAACTTGTAGACAAGAAATCAGAGGGATTCTCACACTTGAGAATACTATAATGTGCAGCGGAATAAAAGTGAGTGTTAATGAAAAACCAATTTAAACAGACTTAACAGCTGAGTGACTTAGACAAGTCTACAGCTGTAGATTCAGTTTCTTTGTGAAAAATACAAAGTTTATGCACTTGATTTTAAAAGAATGATGAATGTAACAGATAAGTAAATATGCAATACAGAAATATAAATGACAGAAAGTAAATAGACAGTATTTATAGTGGTTCAGTGTCTATAAAGAGAC
>JAPKLY010001712.1:0-36891 GCA_026898435.1 Prunella vulgaris
GCACGTAAAACCCAAGTACCTATCCTCAGGGTTTTGAGGATAGCTTCCTGTTCAATCAGGTCGTGGACGTAGGAGTTGGTTATCTCCGAACCACGTTAAAAAGGCTCTTGCGTGCTGATTTACTATTTGTTCAGGATCATAATTGTCATACATATTAAACTGGGCATCCTTGCATTGTTTTATAAAACCATCAGGAATGACTTGTCATCCTGATCAGTAAACTGTGCACCAGCCTTAACCACGTTTTCACTAAGCAAAACTGATAAGTTTTCAGAACTAAAACGAGTAAACTTAAGGGCTCACATTCCGCACTAAACTGAGCTTACTGAGATAGCTATCCAATCTCTACTGAGCTTCTGAGAGCACAACTCTGACCTAGCCTATCTGGTTCAACACTGACCCGTCCCTGCTGTCCCTGAGGACCGTCAGTTTATAGAACACATCAGGATCTTCCTGACTAGGTTTTGAAAGAGCATTTTCCTGAGACTTTCGGGAAAATCTGACATCAGTGTATTCCCCCCCATACACTGATTTATACTCGTTCCGGGACCAACAGAAACATATTGGTTTTTCATAAATATTTATTTATTTGTATAGAAATAATTATTTTTTAACAATAACACATATAAAATAGTAAAAAAGTGTATTAATATATGTATCAATATACCCAGATTTAAAAGAATGATGATTAAATTAAAAAACACATACTTATTCTTATAAAAGTATATTTTCTATTACAGTAACATGTATTTGTCCATATTGTAACACAAATTGGGGAGTAAATGTGTGTTACTATTAGAGTAAATGGGTGTTACAATCTTATGAAATGTTGTTCTATATATATATATATATATATATTCATTTATTTTTATATAATAAATTATTTTTCATATAACACAAAAGCAAAATGTGTGTTACTATAAGAAAATATATTATTTTCTCATAAATATTTCTGAAAAAATAATATTTCTGAATTGCAATTAATATTGAAGTTTAATATTAAGTTTACAAAAAATAACTTTTAAAGAATTATGTATATGATAAAAATATAAAAATAATATAATTGATCATAGTTGTAGGGAAAAATTAAATGAATTTATTCTGTGTATTCCACTATGAAGTTCAGACTTTTATGTGATATTTCATGCATGTATCAGAGCTCAAATTTGTCAATGGTCTGAGTTCGAAAAAAAAGACCAAATCCGACCCGACCCTATTAAGGATCCGCGAATTTTTAATATGGTATGTTTCACACCGTAAAACGTTTCACATGAGTGTGCCTCTTCTTATAATTATCGACCATTTAAATTGCTAATTATTAAAAGTTATATTACAAAGCATTAATTTTTTTTATTTAATTCAGAGTTTTAGTTAATTTCAGTAAAGATATTAACTGTTTTATTAAAGAATATTAATTTTACGGAAGAATATTAATTGCAATTCAATCCTACCATTATTTTATTGTTATCCAAAGATTTTTATTCCTAACCCAAAATAAATGTAAAAATAGCATTTTTATCTTTAATTATTAATTAGATTATTCTGCGTTGTGATAAGAAAAAGAAACAAAATGTAATAAAAAAGGACATTTGTATTTATGACGAAATAAATTTATTTTTCCAATCTCATTTCAGATGTAGAAATTTGAAAGAATATCTGTAACAATTAATTTTTTACTATATTTTTACAAATTATTTATATTTAATACAAAAAATACATTATTATAATATTGAAGTTTAACATTAAGTTTACAAAAAATAACTTTTAAAGTATTATGTGTATGATAAAAATATATAAATAATATAATTGATCATAGTTGTAGGAAAAAATTAAATAAATTTATTTTGTGTATTTATTTTGAAATTTAGACTTTTATGTGATATTTCATGCATGTAGGTCTTAAATTCGTCAATGGCCTGAGTTCGATTTCTACTGAAAGCACGTCCAATTTTATTAAATAGTTCATTCATTTAGTCTCATTTATTAAATAAATGACTTGATTCCATGTTTTTCTAAAAAGTAAAGGCCTCGGATGATATCAAATTTTTTTCAAATTTTTTTAATAGATAATCTCAAAGATTTCTTTGTGATCTTCTGTTTGCCTTTTTCTCTTCTCTTCCTATCAATATATTTTGTACTTTTTCTATACCTTAAGCCTTATTCCGTGCCTATATATATATATATGTAAATTGTTTGTACTTATAAACTCACACCAATAGAATTGAGGTATTATAGGTTGAACAAAATAATACTGCAAAGATGACTAGAGATAACCGGAGTATGTATTTTGAAGATGAAGATGCATCTAACCATGAGATGTCTTCTCAAAGATATCTTGATGAGAAATCTATACTCAAAAATTTCAACCTCTCTCCACAGGTTTTTTCTTCTCTCTCCTCTCCATGATATATATATATGATTAATTTAAGAAATAAATTTATACTTTTGTAGCAAACTATATATAATACACAACAAATTAATTTGTCATAATTTATAATTTTACATTTATAGGAAGGAGAAGCTGGAAATGACGACTCTTTAGACTCCATGTGCCCTCTTGGCTTGAGATTAAACAAAACACCTTCTTTCTTAGAATTGGTGCGGACAAGTGTGTTGAAAGCGAAATCTGAAAAGGAAGCCAATGAACATTTGGGACGTCCCCGCTCTACGCCTGAAATAGTTAAGACAGGAAATATTCCTGCAGCTTCCATTCAGATTGGAAATTGGACGGTACATTTCTCTTCTTAAACATAACTTGAGCTTTTATATATATATATATATATATATATATCTTTTTAAACATCCTTAATTACATCTAAATCCATGCAGAGGGTCAGTAGGCACCAAATTGATTTAAGTGCTAAGATATACTACGCAAAGCGTAAACTTGTCTGGGAAGTGTTAGAAGGAGCCCTCAAGAGCAAGATCGAAATTCAATGGTCTTATATTTCCGCGATTAGGGCTATTATGCCTAAAAGTGAGCCTGGAACTCTTGAAGTTGAGGTTGGAATATCGTGATATATATATGCTAAATTAATTGCACCAAAATTTATATTATATGGACAATGCAACTTAACTGTGTATATACGACTTTTAAAATTGCATTTGAATTTTAAAGTGCATTACGTGTATAATAGAATTACTCTCTAACTTTAATAACCTATATATATATATATATGCACTATGCACTTAAGTGTGTATATACGACTTTTAAAAATACATTTGAATTTGTTAAGTGCATTACGTGTACAAAAGATTTACTCTTTAACTTTAATAACTATAATTTATATATAGTACACTACATTTTTGTGCAGCTGAGGCAACCTCCTTCGTACTTTCGAGAAGTCACTCCTGCACCAAGAAAGCATACTGTTTGGGAAGAAGCATATGATTTCACAGGGGGACAAGCCGCCATTTTGAGGTACCTTGAATCAAAAGTATATTTGGTGCCACAAATTATACATTTTTCACCAATATATTCAAAGAATATCCTTTTAGTTATGACAAAAGTCATTGCAGTCACATAAAATATTAATTAATCATATATTGTAATTTTGTGATTATTTTTTTCCAACGTATTTAATGTTTTTTTTATCAGGAGACACATTGTAAGCTTCAGACCTGGAATCTTGGATAAACATTTTGAGAAGCTTTTGCAATACAATCAACAATTCTTTGAAATGACTTTGAAACCATTCCCAAGCCAAGAGTCACCTTATTTTAATGGAGCATTGACAAATTCAAATATGTCTCTTAGTTTCAATGACTCATATGAATCAAGTCTTTATAAGGACCTGAAATATCCTTACCAACCCAGTTCTGCACTACCCAGAGATTCCCCTCTTGGACGATCCCCAAATCCATCAATTTCAGGTATATTAGAACCAAGATTTAATTTTGTGCATGAATGCTATATATGACTTTTATTAATATCACGCGCCAATTAGAATGTGTTTGTAAGTAAATTACTATTTTGATTGGCGCGTGACGGTAAAATAATTTAAAATTAATAGTTAATTTGTAGTTTCAAAATAATTTTCATTTTAGTTGCTTTTCATATTTTTTTTCCTTATTTACCCTTATATGATATATGATTCCAAATATTCTCTTTTAATTTATATTATGTTTTGCACTTGTACATCTTATTTTATCTTTTTATCATTAAGGATAAAATTTTCAATTATATTCCCTAATTCTATACAAATTAAATACAAATTAAAATGAATGTAGTACCATCTAAAAAATGAAGTAAATTTAAATTAAAATGAGATTATTTGATTCTTCCATTTAATTAAGCTTACAATATATTTAAATTTCTTACACTTATTCTAAATTTTCAATTCCATGTAGCTACAAACATGACCTACACCACTGATGGAGGAAACATGAATTCCAATCATTTTGTGAATCTGCAGCCACGTCCGGCACTTTGGGATGAAGTGCCTTCACACAACAACCAAGTATATTATCAACCATCACATGTGGGAGTTCCTTTGTCTCATCACTATCTGGGCACAATTCCTGAAAATCATGTAGAGCCGTTGAGCGAAGGAAAGAACATGATCAATCCTGGTTATGACTATCAGAATTATGCTCCTGCAGTTACAGAAGCAAATGTGCCTGCTCCGCAACACTCTCATAATAATAGGGTCTGAATCATCAAGGAAGCTCGCCTCTCGATTCAGACTATTATCCAAGTAGCACTAAACAAATTCAAGAAATTAAAGTTAGCGTCAACATGGGAAATGTATTGCAATAAACCAAGAACCACAATTCCAATACTTCTTTTTTTTTCTTAATAAATGTTAATTTTAGTAGTTATTAGTTTTTCCTTCATTGCATGTAAATCGGCTCCTTAAATTACCAATTGAGTTTTCCCTCAACTAAGCTGACATATTTATACATCTATGTACACTTCAAAATAAACTCGTTTTAGGAACCCCTTTAGCGTAGTCGTTATTTAGGTTCTGAGACCAATTATCAATATTCTTCAGACAGTCACTAATATTAACTACCGCTTTTTTATGACGGTCTCAAAGATTCATGACGCCTTAGTTCTTTTCTTGATTTATCTTGGTCTTGATCTGAACGAGTAGAATTTTGCGACCATCATATCATAGGCATTCACGAAATAATACATAGTAATCGTCTATGACGGTCACTAAATTTAATATTTAATTAATTTATTTAATATTGTAGACTGTCGTGGATAGTCACTACTTTTCATGTAAATATAAAAAATAGGGCCACTTAGGTTCGAACCCAACGCCTATACGGGCCATGGGTAGGGATCGAACCACTTTGCCAAAGGTTTAATAATTTATGTATAGAGGTCCATTTACTATATATGCCTGTAAAAAATTTGTGTATAATGAGCACCCAAGGAATCAAACCACCGACCTCCGATTACCTAGAGGAGGCATGTTCCTCTCGGATAATTGATTATTTTGCTCATTTTTATGTATTTTATTGTGTTTAAGTTCAATATGAGTCATCTTTTTTTAAATGTCATCTAATTATTTAATTTTTGTTTCTAACTTTTATATATAATCAATTTTTTTTATTTATAAATTCATTATTTTATATTGCTAAATTTTTTAGTTTTTTTAGTTTTGTGTGAAATTAATTATATATAAGTCCATTGCTTAAAACAAAAAATTGTGTAAGTCCAACTTGAGTCACATTTTTTAAAATTCATCAAAATAAGTTTTTCTGTATCTAATTTATATGTATATGTATATTACAATCTTTTTTATTTATAAATATAATATTTACATTACTAAAAATTTATAATTTTATTCATTTTATGAATTTAATTGTATATAAGTCCAAATAAAATCACATTTTTTAAAATTTATCAAATTAATTTCTTTTTTTTTCTAATTATATACAAATAAAAGGATAATATCAGAGCTTAAAATTCATTTAGGGATAGTTATTGAAATTCATTACAACTAAGTACATTTTAATTTAAAAGAGGTTCTAAATGTTCAAATATATTACCAATATGACATCCTGAAATTATATTCATATTACGTGTCCATTTCCAAATCACCTCTATCTTTATCTCTCTCTATTTTTCTCTCTACATGTATCTATCTGTCCGACGGTAAAACTGAGACGATTTTCGATGATGGTAAAGGGAAGGTGAATTGGGAAGTGGACGGAGGTGAAGATGGCGGCATCAACTTGGGGGGAATAGGACGGCCGCAGTGATTTAGGATTTTAGTCTGAAACTCTTTGGTTACTACTCCCTCCGTCCACGATAAATGGTCCACGTTGCCTTAAACGGCTGTCCACAATAAATAGTCCACTTACCTAAAATAGAAATATTACAATCATTATTTTCATTTTAAATACATATACACTCACTTTTACACATCACATCAAATACTTTTTCAATAAACAAATATTTTTTAATACTAATACTCTCACTTTTACACATCACATCTACTTTTTTCTTAATAACCGTGCACAACAAAAATGGTCCAATTTTCATGGACGGAGGGAGTATTAGTTAAGGGGAAAAATGTTTTTTAGGACCCTAATTGTAGGGTAGTTGTAATTTAAGGATAATATGTTTTTGAGCTTAGAAAAGTAGGACAATATATTTTCGGCCTTGGAAAAGTAGGACAATTAAAAGTTTTAAATTTAGAATATTTAACTAAGTGTTATATATATATTTTATTATTATTATACTTATTTATTATACTAATCTAAAATTATATATTTTAATTATGTAATACTTGTATTTTGTTTTAATAAAATTATCATATATATATGTAATTACATATTTCTAAATATTAATTCAAATTATTATATACATTAATTCCAATCATTCTATTAATTCAAAAGATTGAATAGTTCAAATCACACTAATAGTTAGTAGGTGTCTTATCATTCGAATAATTCAAAATATAGTACTATAAAACGTACACAAAGTTAAATAATTCAAAATAGACAAAGTTAAAAATATAATTCAAAACATACAAATCAAATAGCATCAACGTCTCGGTCCCTTCCCACGTCTACGGTGCCCTTGAGAGTCATGTGGTGAGTGAGAATCGTGCTGTGAGTGAGCATCATCGTGTCGGTCATTTTCGGGACGCTGTACTAGGCCATCCTGCATAAATTTCAGCATTTATTCTTGCACTTGTTGTTGCATTTGTCTCTGAAAATCCTCACACATTTTCCTCTCTATCTCAGCCACTTGATCAGCAACTTTTTCAGCCACTTTTTCATCCACAACTCTAGCCACCCTTTCATCAGGCATGCTCATCAACTAGTCGATATCAACTTGGCTATAAGATCTGATATGCGTTCCAGCTGATGTCCCACCGGGCCCAAAAATAATGCGCCTCGACATGCCTAGATGTCTCAGTCCGCGTATACGACCATACTTTTTTCCAACAGTCTTCACGTATAGCTGAGACAAGTCTGGAGCCTTCGATTGATCATCTCCGGCCTGTTCATTCTGGGTGACCATTTCCTGTACTACATTCTGTACAAGATTTTTTTATGTAATGTATAATGTACAAGATTTATATAAATTAAAATAATGTAACGTATAATGAAAAATCTTACCAGTGTCTGAGCTAATGGTCATAAGTATAATCCTCTCCTCCAAGATAAAGGTAGGGCTCCACTATTTCCCAATCAGTAGCTGACCGTCACGTTCTATTCTCCTATATATTTTTTAAAATATTATAACTAAAACATGGTATTATCATTTTGTTAATATAATAATTTAAAAAAATTACTTACAATATCTGTTAGTACCTTGGTTTAGATTTTGATGTGTGCAAAACAATGTGTTTATTGAATATATTGATCTAACACTTGTGTTAAGGAAATTGGTGTTTGAAACATATAGTTGTAAGTGAAGTCTGCAGCTGTATATTTGATATGTTTAAGAGGTTTTAAAAGCGATTTACAAGTATATTTTAAAGTTCTAGTTTAAAGATTTATTTCAAAGAACTAATATGCAAGTTTTTAAAATGTGTGTTGTACGACGGCCTAGGAAGATATGTTTAAGATCCTTGATAAGTATGAATGCCCATTAAGACATGTTTAGAAGGTTTGAGGAAAAGTAGAGTAAGGTTTAGACAAATCGAGGATAATGGAAATTAAGACTTTATGGTTATATCAGAGTAGCGCAGCGAAAGCATAGTGATTTAAATATCATAGGAAGTACATATGCAATTTCGAGGATGAAATTATTTTAAGGTGGGTGGGTTGTAACGCCCAGCATAATTGGATTCAAGTTATAGTTTATAAGTCGTCATTTGAGGTTTTAAGGTTAAGTTGCACGTAGGAATTAAATATTGTGCTTTAGTTCTTTAAGTTTTTCACGAGCCTTAAGTATTAATTTTCTGATGATTAAGTTAATAAAGATGATTTGAGTGTTTGGGAATTAAGATTAAGTTCTTGATAATTCATTTTGGGCTTTAGTATGTGAATTAAAGGTTAAGAGAGTTAAATTAAGATATGATCCAATTAAGTACTTAATTTAATAAGGATTAAGATATTTAACTTGATTGGTTATTAAGTGTTATAATTCATATTGGATTGAGGAAATTAGGATTTATTAAGTACCAATTCATTAAGGGTATAGAAGTAATTTAGTGAGTTTGTTATTTAGAGATAAGATTGAATTTATATGGGATCTCGATTAGATCTTATATGATGAGGTTTTAGATCAAAAAAATATTCAAGGTTTAGATTTCCAAGAGATTATTATCGGAGTTATTTTTATTAATCAAATTTTTGGATTTTTTAAGTGAAGGAGTAATGTTAGGACTGTAAGGTATTACTCTCAAGGGATAAAGGTGCATGTTGCAAAGTTAGACTATAATTGTCGGATAGGTAAGGAGTTAAGTTGAGATTTTATTGCTTGGTGTTAAATGTTACTTGCAAAAGTTAGGAGTATTATTATTTATGGACAAGAGTGATATTATAAGTATCTAGAATATATTTATTTGAGGATTAATTCAATTACTAAGTTAAGGTATTAATATTGGGATTAAATTATTAAGTATAAGATTTATTTATTGAGATAAGTAATATTGGCAAGAATAAGGATTAACACTTTTATTAAGGAGAAGTAGCATTAGATTTCTCTAGAAGATATTTACTTGGAGGATAATTAAGCTGATGCGGCAAGTTAAGGGTGGACTTAGTCCACTAGAAGAAGTAGTCAGTCACCTTGTGAAGAGTGACGTTTGTGCCTACATTTTTTAGAGAGTTAGTTTTTAGTCCTTTAAGTTCTTAAGCTTGAGTTTTATTCTTTATCTCTTGCTTAGTATTTTTAGTTAAACCAAGTAGTATTAATTGGACTCCTAGATAAGGACTAGGTTTCGAAATTATAGAGTAAGGAAGATTAGTATTATTGTTTGAGTTTATAGCATTAGTCCACTAAGATTATTATTTCCTTAAGTATTAATTCATTAAGGGTATGTTAGTAATTGAGGAATTAATTTTAGGGATTTGACTTTATGAGGTTTTGACCAAGAATAGGATTAAATAATACTTGGGATAGTATTAATAATATTTTCAAAAATATGGAGTCTTATACACTAAGGAATTTTTGAAAATTATAGGGCTTTAAGACTTGGATTTCTACTATCTTTATTTATGGAAATAAGTCATATTTTCTTATGCAAGAAAAATACATGCTTGAAGGTTAAGTATCACAAGAATAAAGAGTTATTAAGTATTTGTTAAATAAGGAAATAAGTTGCCAAGTATGGAAATAGAGATACACTAAGATAATGTGCCAATTTCTTACCCTCTCTTGCAAGATTTCGGCCAGCCCCTTTATGCAGCCCTATACACACTTTTCCAACTCTATATATATGTATTGATAAAGACCTTAGAACCCTTAGACACCCTAAAAATCGGCAGCCACTTATAGCACCCAAAAATGGGCAATTTCATGGAGTTCTATGACCAAATTTTTGGCAGTTTGTTGAGCAAGAGAGAGGGCAGATTTCGTGAGTTCATAGAGCAAGAATGAGTAGGATTTTGATCAAGGAGTTAGCAAGCCAACGTACAACACAGATCTCTAATTTTCAAGGCAAGAAAAGGTGAGGGAATTAACGGTGAAAAGTGGCAAAAGTAAAAAGGATGAAAGCCGTAAAGTGGCTATGCATCAAAAGCCGTAAAGTGGCTATGTATCAATTGCCGTAAAGTGGCAAAAGTAAAAAGGATGATAGCTGTAAAGTGGCTATGCATCAAGAGCCGTAAAGTGGCTATGTATCAATTGCCATAAAGTGACAAAAGTAAAAGGTTAGGTGTGTTTGATTACATTTCTCATGTCTTTAATTTATGTATTGAACTTGTATATCTTTCCTCACGGAGTGATTTCGATTACTCACCCTTTCACCGAATAAATATTTCAGTTTTTCATGAGTAAAGGCTACGAGATTGGCGATGCGGAGGAAGGTGGATGTGATGCGAGTAAAAGGAAGATAAAGGATGAAGTTTTATTAAAAACTACGTAGGATTTATATTTTTATGATTTCATGTTTTCCTATATTTCGGCACTATTGAGTATTTCCATATGTTGGACGTTTGCATGTTTTATTTCGTTGAGTGCATGGACACGTAGATGTTTGATTTAGGATTTATATGGTTTGATGAATTATGAGACTTTTATTATGGATTTTTATGAAGTATTTTATTAGTTATGTGTTAAATTGCATGAAAATTAGGAGTTAAGTGACGGAATTAATTTATTAAATAGGCAGCTGCTGGACATTTTTATTGTGCATGGGTAGGTGTTGATTTATGTGATTAATTGTCTTAGGGTATGTTTGGTTCGTAAGATAAAAGTATCTATCCGTCGAAAACATGCATGCTTTTTACGGATAGATACTCTTATCTTACGAACCAAATATATACCCTTAAGGAATTATTTATTGTCCTCAGATTTGCATGCTCGATAAGTCACGTTTTACAACAAAAAATTATGAAATTTTACCAGAATTATTGCCATGATTTAATATGCATGTTGACCAATTTTTGTGAGTTTTTACCTAGTAGAAGTCGAGGATTTGATTTTAGTCCATTATGTGATTCTAGTCCTTAAATTCCTTGTTTTAAAAATATCAATTTCATGCCCAGCCTATTTTAGAAATTATGGCAGTTTATTTGCCATTAAATATTGAGTATATTTGGTCTTCAAACCTGGAGAAAATACGTTTTCGAATTTTAGATTTAAATTAGTCCTTTAACTTTGTTTTACGAGCTTTTCATGCGTTTTTAAAAGGGATTTTCGTGGAAACTCTTTAAATTATGTTTAGTATGATTTATTTAAGTATTTAGAGGTCTTAAGTTGTATGGCAAGATAATAGTATTAAAGAAAATGGATTTTGTATTAGTGGGCTGTTTTCATACACACCCTGTTTTGATGAGTACACCCTGGCCTATTTTTCGAAAGTACTGCTGTATATGAATTATTTATGTATTATTGCATGATTTAGTTGATGTATTATATGTTGTATGATATTAGAATGTGTTAGTTTCACATGTGAAACATGTTATGTATAAATGTGGTGATATTTTGTGATTCCTATGAATGTAATAAGTGAATTATGTTAGTTATACTTGAGATGGTGTTTTTAGGGTTTCTATGATCATGTTGAATGAGGTATGTATTTTTAAATGTAGGATTTATTTATTAGATTCATATTACTCTGATTTAGTTCTAAAAGGTTTTTAAAAGAAAAGAAATTTTATTCTAAGCATGTTAGTTCACGTCCTAAAAGATATTTTCTAAATTATTAATTATAAGTAAGACTTCCGCTGTTTATGAAAATTGGGGCGTGACATCAGCCCTTGCTTTCACATCTTCCCTCTCCCAATACTGGAGCAATGCCTTCCAAAGTCTTGAATCCCATGATGGCTTTTCTCATTTCACCTTCCAGGTTTTTTGCACCCTGTTCAGCATGTGGACATATCGTTTGGCTGCCCTTCGAAGAAACAGCTCGTAACAAGCTGTGAGGATAACACATAATGATCCTACCAAGTCTCCTTCTGCAGTACAAAATGAATATTATTAAATGTACTTAACTCAATTACTTAAATGTACAAAATGAATATTATTAAATGTACATACCATGAACATATATATCCCACCACTCCCTCAACCGTTGTGGGGATACCAACTTGAAAGTAAAAACGTCATACTCCATGTGACTATGCATGATGCGGGTAGTTAGCTTGGACACATATTGTGAGGGCATCAACATGCAAAAATAATAAATACTTAGTAAAATTACAAACAGTATATGTATATAATTCGACAAATATGAATTGAATGTACGTGCCCCTGTAGATGGATAAGTCTAAGCGCTGTCCAATATGTGCATTAAAGAGATCCTCTGACTCAGAGTCCATATAAGCATCTATATCAAACTCTTCCTCATCCGGAATAGTAGACACTAAAACAGGCGGTGGAACGGGTGGACGACTAGAAGAAGATGCTCTACTGCCTCGCCCACCATTTATGACATTAATTAAACAATTCTCATTAATAACGAGTATAAACATAACAAGTAAAACCATTAACAAGTATAAACATTAACAAGTATAACCATTAACAAATATACACATAACAAGTATAAAAATTAACAAGTATAAACATAACAAGTATAACCATTAAAAAATATAAACATAACAAGTATAAACAAAACAAGCATAAACATTAACAAGTATAACCATTACTAAAACAGGTTTCATTACTAAAACATGTCTCATTAAAAAATACCAAAGCAAGTATAACCATTACTAAAACAGGTTTCATTACTAAAACATGTCTCATTAAAAAATACCAAAGCAAGTTTTATTAAAAATTAGGTCCCATTAAAAATACCAAAGCAAGTCTCATTAAAAATACTAAAACTAGTCTCATTCTTGCTGATCATTCTCATCATCTTCGTCCTCCCCCTCTTCTTCTTATTGATCTCTTCTTCGACTCTTTCTTCTTCATCATCTTCTTCTACTCCTTCTTCTACTTCATCAATGTCTATTAGTGCACCGTGGATATCAGTAAATATAACAGAGTCATCATCCATTTGCACATTCATTTGAGTCTCTATCTGTACTTCCAGGAAAGGGGGAAGCTCTTGTCCATCTTTTTATCAGTTATCAAAAAAGATCTCGATTTAATTTTTCAAACTGTTAGCCAATCATTGCTACACACTCTTGAGTATTTGAAATAATAAACATGAGAAGCTTGACTTGTTAATACATAACAATAATAGTGTATACACATGACAGTGATAATTGGTAAATCCGAGTTTATCGTGAACTCAGGTTTTGTACAAGTTTGTCATTAGATATTCAATTAAAATAAATCAATTTGAATACAAAATGTATCTATGTCACGTACATTATATAATATTACTAAGAGTTATTTTTATCATAATGATACTATATTAATTTTCTCAAGTTGATATTGATAATTTAGTATATCATACGGATGAATTACAATTTATAGATATTCTCAATTAAATGAATTTGGTATATTAACAAATTTTATCCTTATCTTTTTCATTATATTATCCTTGTCATTATCTTTTAAATTATTTTATCCTTATCTTTTTCATTATATTATCCTTATCCTTATGTTTTTTCTTTATCTAATGTAAAGATAACCTTTCATTTGTATGATCTAGTCTGAAATACATAGGCCAGGATTGTTACTTGTATACAAGACTATTGTGCAGATCTTAACCTTTGGATCACATACATTTGCATAGATATGTGTGTGTGCATGTGTGATCAAAGGGTCAGGATCCTGTATAGAAGCCTCCTATACAGGGTAAGATCGATCCTAATCCGAATTATATACTACTAAATGTATAAAAATAAAAATTAATTATTAATTTATATTAATTTACAAAATAAAACGAAGAGTTGGTTAAAATTTGTATTTAAAAATTTTAATTAGATGAATTTTTAAAAAATGATTCAGTCCAGACACCTACAATTATAAACACTTAAAAATGAACTAATTGTAAGTTTATATTTGTAAAAAAAAATCATTTCAAGCAATACACCTATGTCAAATTATCATTTCATATCACTTTAAACAATAAATCTATATAAAATCCTCACTTTGTACATTTTCTTATTTGTAAAGGTTTTTTATTTTGTTAAATTAAACGCTTTGATTAATTACATGTTTAATCGACACGTGTACACAACTCATAACTCTTAAATCTTGTTAACATAATTAGTTACCCAAATTATCTAAAAACATCTATTTTTGCACTTGTCATATAAATACCTCCGTCCTTCTTTATGCAAAGTTAGAAAAATAAAATATAATTTCAATTTTGTGTTGGAGTTGAACAATCAGGAAATTATAGATAACAAATTACCTTTGATTGAATATCCAAGGCTTTGATGAAAGCTGAGGAACGAGCAGTAGAATTGGGGAATACAACAAAGCCCTTGATGATTTCGCACTAAAATAAGTTGTCACCCATTAGTTAATGACGGGTTGATTAACGGCAAGACCAATTTTGATGGTAAAAATGAATTTTGAAGATCAATTTGGAGAGTGGTCAAAGGTGAGGTAACAAAATTGAAAAAAAAAAGTAAACTTCAGGTACCAAAAATTATATTTACCCACTCATATACATATATAAAAGCCTGTAGAGACAATTTGGTGATTGGATTAATGAATATATGGAACTCCAATCCAGCTTTGCTGAATTGACGTTTATCCACTGTTTTCCTATGTTAATTAAAAATTACAGAAAATCCAAATGAGATCTTTCTTCACCATAAAAAAAGGGAAAATATATATTTTTGTCCTATAAGTTTTGTTGACTTTGGTTTTCTTCCTCTTAAGTTTTGAATTTTTGTTTTCGTCCTTTAACTTACCAAAAGTTTTGGTTTTCATCCTCTTAAGTTTTGAATTTTTGTTTTCGTCCTTTATGTTAAGTACCTTGGTTTAGATTTTGATGTGTGCAAAACAATGTGTTTTGATTGTGTAAATTGATCTAACACTTGTGCTAAGGAAATTGGTGTTTGAAACATATAGTTGTAAGTGAAGTCTGCAGCTGTATACTTGATCATTCTACAGCCAGACATGACCCTACAACTGTAAGGTTTCTCTACAGCTGATTTTTTTCTTATTGACAGGACTCTACAGCTGCAAGGTTGATAACTATACAGCTGCAAAGAACCGTTTGAAGAGATGGTACAAGTCAGAGATTATTTGAAGATAATGAAGACCCTTAAGCACAATTAGTGTAGCTTTCAAGCACTCACTAAAATGTACTTAAGTGGAGGATATTTTCTTAATTCTGGAGGATAATGAAGATTAGTTGCAAGACAACCAGAATTCTGAAGAATAGGATAATAGTACAATCAGTACTATCCTGTGTGAAGAATGAGGACCACTTCACACATGCCAAATGGAGAGAGAGGAGCCTTATCCGAATTTCAAATTTGAAATTCCCAACGGATAAGTCACACCACTCAATCTATAAATAGAAAAAGTCCTCAGAGGAATCAACAACCACCCTGAGCATACAAACATTCTGCCTAAGCAAGTCTACAGCTAACAAATTTTCTAAGAGAGCTTCATTGTTTTTATTCTTTGTGATTCATAGGATAGTTGGTTAGATTTTCTTAGAAAGAATCACATATTTTGTTGTTGTTCCCTCACCTGCTTTAATTTCAACTTAGTGTAGATATCTCTTTGTGAGGTTTTATAAAACTCTTTGTGAGTTAAATTCCGAGTGAATAGGGTAGTTTAATCTCTTTTTAGAATACGAATCTGAGTGAACCTAGTTCTAAGGGGGAACTACTTGTATTGATCTAAGTGATCTCATCTTAGTTAATTTGGCACCTGAGTGGTGTAACAGTGGATGTAGGTGGTCTTTTTATGGACACTGAACCACTATAAATTTGGTCTATTTAATATCTGTTATTTAAATTCTTGTTCTGCATATTTAATTTATTGTTACATTCATCATTCTTTTAAAACCTGAGTGCATAAAACTTTGGGATTTTTCATAAAGAAAAACTGACTCTACAGCTATAGACTTCTCTAAGTCACTCAACTATTAAGTTTGGTTTATATTATTTTTCATTAACACTCACTTTTATTCCGCTGCACATTAGAGTATTCTTAATACAATTTTAATTGTGAGAACTCCTCTGATATTTTGTCTGCAAGTGATTATTTTTTATTTTTGCAAGTTTTTGAACTCTGCAGCTGTAGACTTCTTAAGTCCACAACTGTAACCTTTGTGGTCCAGTTTCTAAAACTCTTGTAGATTTATCTCTTTAAACTTGTTAGGGGCTACTGTAAGGTTCTAGAACTTCCCTCTTTAAAAAAGTTTGAAAATCTGATATTGGACTCAAGGTCTATTCAACCCCCCTCTAGACCTTGACCACTTAAAGGGATCAACAAGTGGTATCAGAGCAGTTGGCTTGCCACTGCGTTGATCAGTACCTAGCTAGATCCTTTTTTGTTTTGAAAAACACACCTGCATACTTGCATGGCTCCCAAAATGGTGAAATCTAAGGTTCTAATGTTCTCTGCTGAGGACTATGATGAATGAAAAATTAGAAGGCAAGCACATTTGTCTGCAATCAATGATGAGATGTGGTCTATTATAGAGGATGGCCCTATACCTATTGTGAAGGTCAATACTACAGTTGATCAGTCAGCTGGACTAGCTCAGATTATCCCCAAACCCAGAAGGGAATGGACTGAGGATGGCAAGAGAAGGTCCAACCTTGACAATGTTGCAAAGAACACTATTTATTATTCACTAGATAAAATTGTGTTTAGCAAGATAAAAAACTGTAAAAGATATATGGGAAAAGTTGGAAATGATTTGTGAAGGAACTGAACAAATCAAGGAAAACAAACTCATGATAGCAGTTCAAAAGTTTGAGAACTTCAAGATGAAATCTGGTGAAACTCTTGAAAAGTTTGAGTCAAGATTCATTGAGATTCTCAATGAGCTAGACTCACTTGGTAAATATTACTCACAAAGAGAAATGAGAAGGTTCTCTGAGGCCTACCTTCTGAATGGGACATGAAGGTCATTGCTATGAGAGAATCAAAGGATTTATCTAAGATATCCACCTTTGAACTCTTTTCAGACCTGAAAGCTTATGAATTTGACATAAGCAGAAGAAAGAACCTAACAGCAGTAAGGTTACAGCTCTAGTGGTTGACAACTCTACAGCTACTAGTTCTGATGATGAAGACTTGACTCTTTTTATAAAGCAGCACAAGAAGTTTGGCAAATGGACCAAGAAGAAGCAGTTCACACCAAAGGAAGATGGTAAGGTGAAATCTACAGCACCTAACTCAACTTATTTGTGCTATAACTGCAGAAAACCAGGACATTACATCAAGGACTGTCCATATCCCAAAGCTGAGAAGTACACTGATGATGAAAAGAGAATCAGAAAAGATAGAAAGAAAAAGTTTGACAAGGAGAGAATTAGAGCACTACTTTCTGAGTTTGATAAAAACCAGGAAGACTGTCCCTCTTCTTCTCAAAAGTCAACTGCAGATTTAGAAGACTCTGACTCTACAGACTCAGATGAAGAAGCCCTTATCTGTCTTATGGCAAAAGATGAAGAGGTATGCTCATCATCATCAAGTTATATTACAGAAAAAGATTTTTCCAGTGACATGCTAAACGTAATCAAAACACTACAAGAATAAAATGAAGATCTTAGAAGAGATAATCAAATTAGAAAGAAACACATGAAAGCTTTGTTAGCTGGAGTGGAGGATGCTGAAAACCAACTGCAGATTCTACAAGAACTGAAAGAAGGTTACATTTGTCTGAAAAATGACAATGAAGAACTTTTCAACGAAGCACGTTATAGAGCTACAGATTGTGCTGAATTGAAGGAAACAATCAGAACTCAAGAACTTATAATAGATGAGCTTGAAGAAAGCAATGCATATTATCAAAAGAAGTTGGATTGTTTTGGAAAGTCATCCAAACAATTGAAGAAGATGCTGTCTGAAAAAAGGCACTCAAAGGACTTGACTGGAATAGGATATAATCCTTGTGTCTGGATGAAATACTTACAAAAGTCAATTCCAAGACCTGAAAGAAATTTCATCAAAGAAACAACCCCTGAAGAAGCTGTAAATTCAACCCTACAGCTAGAAGATTTGAAATTCTTGAATTCATTCAAAGAATTATCACCTAGAAGACAACAAAAGATCAAGGAGATCATGGAAGATACTGAAGAAGATGTTTCAAATGTGTTACAAAACATGATTCTGAAACCAACTGCAGAATCAAATATACAGTCAGAAGAAGAAGTCTTTCATAGATTGGATATGGAAAGAAGACTCAATTTTGATAGATTATGGAATGGAAATATGTCAGATATTTCTCCCTCTTCGAGCACTCACAGAAGAGGATCAAGCAAGAACTGTAGAATAACAACTCTACAGCTCCTAAAAAGGCTTGGATTGCAAAGAGTAACACTGGAGGAAACCCAAAGCATTGGATTTCTAAATAACTCATTTTATTTTGCAGGGACATGTTTCAACCACCAAAAGAGAGATTTGTGCAAGACATATGACTGCAGATAGAAGTTTGCTACAAAATGTGAAAGATCGTAAAGGTCCTAAAGTTGTTTTTGGTTATAATGCCAGTGGAACAGCTAAAGGATCAGGATGACTACTCAAAGGAAAAGTTCAGATCAATGATGTTTACTTGGTAGATGGTTTAAAGCATAACTTGCTTAGTGTAAGTCAATTTTGTGACAAAGGCTACACTGTAGACTTTACACATGACATTTGCACAGTCAAAGATATTGAATCCCAAACCACTAAACTGTCAGGAACTAGAAAAGGGAATGTTTACATTGTGGAGTGGAACTCTACACCTGAAACTACATATTTTCTAGCTAATAGTTCCAATGAAGTTAGTTGGCCATGGCACAAAAGAATGAATCACACAAACTTCAAAACCATGAATGAACTTGTGAATAACAGACTTGTGAGAGGTCTACCAAACACTAAGTTCAGGAAGGAACATTTTTGTGATGCTTGTGTCAAAGGGAAACAAATCAAGAAGACTTTTAAAAGCAAGACACACCCAAGAACTTCAAGAACACTTGAACTATTGCATATGGAACTCTTTGGACCCATAGAACCAGTAAGTATAAGTGGGAAGAAGTATACCTTGGTTGTTGTAGATGATTACTCAAGATTTTCTTGGACTGTGTTTCTAAGAAAGAAGAGTGAAACTCTACAGTGGTTACCAGAATTGTTGAGAAGGATTCAAAATGAAAAGAATTTAAAGATTCTGAAGATCAGATCAGATAGAGGAACATAATTCACAAATCAAGTCATTGAAGAGTATTGTTCACTATATGGCATAGTTCATGAATACTCTGCAACTAGAACCCCACAACAAAATGGAGTTGCAGAAAGAAAGAATAGAACAGTCAAAGAAGCTGCCAGAACAATGATTGTTGAAGCAAAATTACCTAAGAAATTTTGGGCAGAAGCAACAAGTACTGCCTGCGATACTCAAAATAGATGCTTGATTGTAGAAGAATCACATCATGTTCTTTTTTATGAACAACATAGCTCCCTGAAGAAATTATTGAAGACTCTAAAGAGGACAACTCTACTGTCACAAGTCAACAGCAGTATGTTGAGATCAAAACTCCTGTAAATTTGACCAACAAAGGCTTTGGCACAGTGATAGTTGAGTTACCTCCATTAGAGAATGTTGAAGACCTAGTCTATGAAATGTTCAAACAGAAGTAGAAACACCAACAAAAGGACCTGCTGAGTCTGCAGTAGGTGAATCTACAGCTGAAGAGCACAATGATCAAATATTAGAACCTTTGTCAGATTTGATTTGGTTGAATGATCACCCCCCTGAGCATGTAATTGGAAACCCGTCAGATGCTGTAAAAATATGAAAACAAATTCATGAGGCAATGTTTACTACATTTCTTTCATCTTCAGAACCTGCTGATATTCATGAAGCACTGCAAGATGTCCATTGGTTTTGAGAGAAATCAAGTACGGGAACTTGTTCCAAGACCTAGGAATCACATAGTGATTGGAACTAGGTGGGTATTCAAGAATAAAAATGATGAAGATGGAATTGTAACCCGAAATAAAGCAAGGCTAGTTGCTCAAGGCTATTGTCAATCTGAAGGCATAGATTTTGATGAATCATTTGCCCCAGTTGCAAGATTAGAAGCTATAAGAATATTTCTAGTCTATGCTGCACATATGAACTTTACAGTCCATTAAATGGATGTAAAGAGTGCATTTCTCAATGGTTTACTTTCAGAAGAAGTGTTTGTTGAACAACCACCAGGATTTGAGGAATCTACAGTTGAAGACATGGTTTATAAGCTTACAAAAGCCCTTTATGGACTTAAGCAAGCACCAAGAGCATGATATGACACCCTATGTGATCATCTAATTTAAAATAGATTCAAAAAGGCTATGGTTGACAAAACCTTATTTAGATTACAACATGGGAATGATATATTGCTTCTCCAAATCTATGTAGATGACATAATCTTTGGCTCAACCAATGAAGAATTATGCAGAAAATTCTCTAAGCTCATGACTGAGAAATTTGAAATGAGCATGATGGGAAATCTGAATTTCATTTTGGGATTACAAGTTAAGCAAATGAGAGATGGAATTTTCATCAATCAAGCTAAATACACTCAAGAGCTTATAAAAAGATTTGGAATGGACAGCTTTAGGCCTACCAATTTACCTATGACACCTTCTGTGAGTCTTGACAAAGATGAGAATGGCAAAATTGTTGATGTAACCAAATATAAGAGGCTAATTGGATCATTGCTATACCTTACAACTAGCAGACCTTATATCATGTTTGCAGTATGTGTATGTGCTAGATTCCTAGTGAATCCTAAGGAATCACACTTAAATGTTGTAAAGAAGATCATAACAAATATATGTTAAATCCACACAAAATCTAGGATTATGGTATCCTAAAGAAGGAAGAATTGAACTCATTGGGTACACTGACTCAGATTTTGCAGGCTGCAAGATTGATAGGAAGAGTAGTAGTGGGATTTGTCAATTCCTAGGTGAAAGGTTGGTGGCATGGCACAGTAAAAAGCAAAATTCTATTGCTCTTTCTACAGTTGAGGCAGAATACATTGCTGCTGGAAGTTGTTGTGCACAAATCTTATGGATGCAATATCAATTACAAGACTATGGAATTGATGCAAGAGAAACAACTATATTCTGTGACAATACAAGTGCTATTGATATTACACAGAATCCAGTTTTACACTCTAGATCAAAATACATAGATGTAAGGCATCATTTCATAAGAGATCACGTTGAAAGAAAGGATGTGAAATTGACAAAGATTCATACTGATTTTAATCTTGCTGATATTTTCACTAAACCTTTGTGTGAATCAAGATTTTCAATCTTGAGAGGTAATTTGGGAATGTTAGAATTGTAAGAAGACACTGTGAAAATCACTAAATTGAAAAGACAAACCTAGAAAATAAAAAAAAATCAGTGAAAAGGAAAATTGCAGCTGCAAAGTCATTCAACTGCAGAGTTGTAACTCTACAGTTGTAGACTTAGTTCTGAACTGCAAATTCCTTACCAACTAAATATTTCCAAATTCTAAGATTGTCAACTGCAAACCTAGGGAATTTACATTACTTTGTACACTTCTGAAAATTAAATAGAGCACTACAAATTCAGAAACGTTTGTACTACATTTTGGATTCATTCAAACATTTTAATTAATAAAATGTGTGAGTACGTGTAACATTTTAAATAGAATTAAATACTTTGTGAGTTAGATTTTGGACAAATTTAATTATAAATTTTGGTTAAGAATTCAAAAACTCATAAATTTTAGGTCAAAGACCATTATACCCCTGCTCTTAATGACTGTTTAAGGAAAGGTATATAAAGGACCTTTCATCCTTTTTATATCTCACTTTAACATTCGAACCCCCTGAAACCTTAAACACTTCTCATCCCTTACTCTCTGAAACCAAAACATCATGGCAATGAAAGTTATATTTGGAGCTCTTTTCGACTTCGATGAATTATTGAAGAAACATCCCACTGATGCTATGGAGAATGTTGTCAAGCACATAGTGAATCAAGGTGTTCATTATTGTCTTACCCACTATCCTAGAGCGTACGATGATAAAATAGTGTATGAGTTTTATCAAAATGCAGAAGCAAACGTAGAAAGAAAGCAAGATAGGAAGGTCAATATCACAGCTGGTGATATTTGCAGAGCTTTACATTTGAGGACTGGAGGTGATAATCTCAACTTTGCAGAGGAAGATGAGAAGTACTGGAAGAGATTTACTGCAAAGAAGCCATTTCCAAAGAACTGGAAGAGGACATTTAAGAAGACTGGCCTAGTAGTTGAGTATGTCTATTCTTATGAAGCTATTGATAATTGCTTATTATGTAGAACTGGTGCTCATGATACTGGCACTATCTTGATGTGGGATCTTATGATAGCTTTTGTTAAGGAGGTTAAGATTGATATAGGAGAGTTACTGCTGAGAAATATGGAAATGATGTAGTAAAAGCTGTATAGAACAAAGGTTTTGGTTTGTTCTTGAACTACATACTGAAGGATGTTGGATTCTCTTTATTTATTAGGCATGAAGGACAGCCTATTTTGATTCATAGAATCATAGGAAAGGCCAATTCCAAGAGAGGAGCTGTGGATGCTCCTATGGCTCCCAAATCCAAGAAAAGAAAGAAGAATAAGTCTGAAGGAAAGATACTCACAATTATCAGATCACCAAAGCAGCCTGAAGGAAAGAAAAAGAAGAATGTTAGGAGAAAGCTTTTGGTGGATGGACCAACTGATTCTGAGGATGAAATTGATAGAGAAAAGAGGCAGAAGAAGTTTCATTCTAAAAAGATTGCTGAAGTTGAAGTTGACAAGTCTACAGCTGTAGACTTGCCAATGGTACAGTCTGAGGTACAAGTTGATGAAGAACAAGTTGAAGATGTTCAAGTACCTGAACCTGAAACTGAACAACTCCCTGTTGTTCCAGTTGAGAGGGTAGAAGGATTTGAAGAAGAAAGACAAAGATTCGATGACTGGAAGTTAGTCAAAGAAGAATTGGATAAGTTGACAGTTGAAGAAAGGAATTTGTTCCAGTGGGTTGTTGACTGGACAAATTGCAGTAATGTAAGTGAACTAATGAAGCCTAATTTTCTTGATGACTTTATTGCTGAGAAAATGAGAAAGAATAAAGGAAAGGGAAAACAGATCATTGCTGAAGAAACTGCAAGACAGAAAATCACCAAATCAGCAGCTGCAGCTTTAAGAGTTGCAATGGGATCTGAGAGAAACCCAGAACCTGAATATCCAGAAGCTGAGTTTGATGTTACAAGCTCAGATAGTGAAGAAGAAAGGCCATAAAAGATTGGTGAAGGTAGTCAACAAATAGTTGAAGCTGAAGGCTTAACTATTTTGGCTAAAGAGGCTATTTTATTGGAGTCTGCAGGAGCTAGTGCTGCAGATCCAGTACAAGTTGAAGAAACTGATCCTGATCAACCTGAATCAGAGAAAGAAAAAGAAGCATGGAAAGAAGACTCACCCTGCAAAGAGCCTAAGGAAAAGCCAGATGATGTTGAAGGTGGAGATGATGATGCACCAATGGGTGGTGCTCAGGCTCAAGTTCAAGCTAAGACTGTGGAAATTGAATCTCAATCTACTGTAAAAGTTCAAGTTGATGAGAAAATCATTAATGACACCTCAAGGGAAATAAATGAAAATTCCAAAGACATGTCAAACCCTATCACAAGCATTTTCAATCAACCACCTCCTGCCATGTTCACTCTTGAAGAAATATACAGGCATGGAACTCCTCCCCTGCAGAGTTATTCAGCACTTGAGAGAGAAAATGTTGAAAACATGGATGAATACATTGCTGATTTCTCTACAGACAAGGTAGAAATTCTGACTCCTAGCAAGAGGAAGACATCCACTGAATACTCTACAGTTGAAAAGTTGGTACCTTCCAAAGCTCAAAAAGTCTCTAAAGGAAAAGAATTGATTACAAGAGAAGGAGATTCTGAGGAAGAGGATAGTGATACAAACCCTCAGATGACACCTAAGGAAGCTGTATCCCAACTGAAGCATATGGAGGAATCATTGAAAGGTATTGAAGCTGAGATCATCAAACAAGTTAAGAGAGTACCTGACGCAATCATTACCCAAAATGTCAAGAAAGGCATGGAAGATTTAGTGAAGAAGTTTGAGGAGAGAAGCTCAGAAGAAAAGAAAATTCTTGAAAAGAACTTCAAAGTTGTTGTGGATAAACTTTTGGCTCAAAATGAATTGGTCAGACAAGATGTTATTAAGAAGACAAGAGAAATCATTACTCTACAGTCTGATATCAATCTGATGAAGGATGACTCATTCAAATTGAAGGTTGAAGTGAAGAGTATGAAGAATGAGATGGCCAAGATGATAACTGGGAATGAGACTCTGAAGAATGATCTTATGAGCAAGCTTAACACCATTTTGTCACACATTGATGTTGGGAAAAAGGGGGAAAGCAAGATTGAGAAGGAAATTAAAGAAGGAGACAAAGTCACTAAGGATATTCTTGGGAATGTGAAAAATATTAGAGAAGCATGGGCAAAGGAGCTTGAAGCTGCCAAATCAAAAGACTTGTCTAAGAGACTGAGAGAACAGTCAGAAGAGAGATCTCAATTTGAGCAGATGAAGGGAAGTTCCAGAGGAAGCAAGATTATAAAACTCCCTAAGTCTACAGCTCAAAAGAAACTTATAGCTCATTCATCTCAAAAACCTCTTGGTTATTGTGAACAAACAGTGAAAGAATCAAGAGACAGAAAGATAGAGAAGGAAGAGAAAGAGAAAGAATAGAAAGAGAAAGAAAAGCAAAGAGAGAAAGTTTTTGAAGAATCTACAGCTGTTGTCACTGCTCAACCATTGAATGTTCAACCATTAAGCAAGGTACCTGCTGAAGATTTTGATTAGAAGGTAAAGCAAATGAAGGCTGAGTTTGATAACCTATGGAAAGAATTCTTGAGTATATGAAACAGGCAAACAGTCATTAAGAGGATTAAACTCGAGAAGGACAGATTCCAGAAATTCAAAGACCTGAAGGCTGACGGATCTTTATATAAAGGAGACAATGCTCGCCGCCTTGGTGTAAAGATCAAGAGAAATCCATTGCTTAAGAGGGTATTCAAAACTAAGAAAGAAGAATAAGAGTTTGAGGCCTATGAACTTCAGATGTTGATGAAGTATTTTGAGGAAGATGAAAAGAACATGAAGCTTGTGGAGCAAGGAATTTTGAAGCCTCAAGACGAATCTGATGATGATGAAGATGATGCTGATCCCAAGCACAGAAGAAGATGAAGACTTTGTTCTAGATTAGACATTAAAACATTTTAGTTTTTAGTATAACTACTGTAAGCTGTATCTTGACCTCTTTTTAGTTTATGCAGCTATGTGCTTTGTTCTGCTTTTTGTTGTTTTGTTCTTATAGACAATACCTTATTGTCTTTGCTACTTGTCCTTGTTGTTTGTTTTATTTGTTTTGCCAACATCAAAATAGGGGGAAATTGTTAAGTACCTTGGTTTAGATTTTGATGTGTGCAAAACAATGTGTTTTGATTGTGTAAATTGATCTAACACTTGTGCTAAGGAAATTGGTGTTTGAAACATATAGTTGTAAGTGAAGTCTGTAGCTATATACTTGATCATTCTACAGCCAGACATGACCCTATAGCTGTAAGGTTTCTCTACTGCCGATTTTTTTCTAATTGACAGGACACTACAACTGCAAGATTGAAGACTCTAGAGCTGCAAAGAACCGTATGAAGAGATGGTCCAAGTCAGAGATTATTTGAAGAAAATGAAGACCCTTAAGCACAATTAGTGTAGCTTTCAAGCACTCACTAAAATGTACTTAAGTGGAGGATATTTTCTTAATTCTGGAGGATAATGAAGATTAGTTGCAAGACAGCCAGAATTCTGAAGAAAAGGACAATAGTACAATCAGTACTATCCTGTGTGAAGAATAAGGACCACTTCACACATGCCAAATGGAGAGAGAGGAGCCTTATTCTAATTTCAAATTTGAAATTCCCAACGGATAAGTCACACCACTCAATCTATAAATAGAAGAAGTCCTCAGAAGAATTAACAACAACCCTGAGCATACAAACATTCTGCCTAAGCAAGTCTACAACCAACAAATTTTCTGAGAGAGCTTTATTGTTTTTATTCTTTGTGATTCATTGGATAGTTGGTTAGGATTTTCTTAGAAAGAATTACATATTTTGTTGTTGTTCCCTCACCTGTTTTTATTTCTACTTAGTGTAGATATCGCTTTGTGAGGTTTTATAAAACTCTTTGTGAGTTAAATTCTGAGTGAATATGGTAGTTTAATCTCTTTTTAGAATAGGAATCTGAGTGAACCTAGTTCTAAGGGGGAACTACTTGTATTGATCTAAATGATCCCATCTTAGTGAATTTGGCACCTGAGTGGTTTAACAGTGGATGTAGGTG
The DNA here is from genome assembly GCA_026898435.1 of Prunella vulgaris. Classification (NCBI taxonomy): domain Eukaryota; kingdom Viridiplantae; phylum Streptophyta; class Magnoliopsida; order Lamiales; family Lamiaceae; genus Prunella; species Prunella vulgaris. The sequence goes on from JAPKLY010001712.1 coordinate 26,571, forward strand.
GTCTTTTTATAGACACTGAACCACTATAAATTTGGTCTATTTAATTTCTGTCATTTAAATTCTTGTTCTGCATATTTAATTTATTGTTACATTCATTATTCTTTTAAAACCTGAGTGCATAAAACTTTGTGATTTTTCACATCGAAAAACTGACTCTATAGTTGTAGACTTCTCTAAGTCACTCAACTGTTAAGTTTGGTTTATATTGTTTTTCATTAACACTCACTTTTATTCCGCTGCACATTAGACTATTCTCAATACAATTTTAATTGTGAGAGCTCCTCTTATATTTTGTCTACAAGTGATTTTTTATTTTTTTTGCAAGTTTTTGAACTCTGCAGCTGTAGACTTCTTAAGTCCACAGATTTAACCTTTGTGGTCCAGTTTCTGAAACTCTTGTATATTTATCTTTTTAAACTTGTTAGAGGCTACTGTAAGGTTCTAGAACTTCCCTCTTTGAAAAAGTTTGAAAATCTGATTTTGGACTCAAGGTCTATTCACCCCCCCTCTAGACCTTGACCACTTAAACGGACCAACACTTTAACTTACCAAAAATTATGGTTTTCGTCCTCCAAGTGCCTATAACCAGTCACATAACCGTTAATACACACGTAGAACAATTTTTTTAAGCGAAATACTACGTGAGGATATTTAGAGGGAATTAGGTCTTGATGGATAAAATACAGGATTAACCGTAAATTCTCTCCCTCAAATCAAAACATCCAAAACCTAAATTCTTTTGAGTGCATACTCACTTCACGGAAAAGAAGAGGGATGTCTTCAAAAAATTCGTATGAATCAACGAGTTTCGAGCACAATATCAAGTGTCATTGTGGTTTCGTTGCACGATTTGTACATCATATTCAAAAATGAATCCGGAAAGAAGATTCTATGGATGTAACTATTAGACGGTATTTGTGAGGGAATTTGCAGTTAAAAATATATTTTGTCAAGACCTAATTCCCTCCAAATACCTCCACATTAGTATTTTGTTTAAAAAGAGAAAGAGAAAATGGATCTACATGTGTATTACCGGTTGCATGACTGGTTATAGGCGGTTGGAGGACAAAAACAATAACTTTTGGTAAGTTAAAGGACGAAAACAAAAATTCAAAACTTAAGAGGATGAAAATCATAATTTTTGGTAAATTAAAGGATGAAAACAAAAATTCTAAACTTAAGAGGACGAAAACCAAAGTCAACGAAACTTACAGCACAAAAATGTGTAATTTCCCAAAAAAAAAAAGTGATGCTAATGACGCTTCCTAAGATGACAACCATAAATAAATATAATAGTTAATACAAACACAATCGAACTCTGCTAATAATTATTAACAACAAACAAACAAATGCAGGTCCTAAGATTCAAACAATGGTCACTAAACAAATCTTGTTCTAAATCCAAAAATCTCATGGGCTCAGTGCCATAGCTTGCAAAATCAAGCAGGCACCCTGCAAAAGCTCTTGCTTTAAATCATGTCGGAGAAGGAATCGACAATTTTGGTTGGCAAGGGGCTTAGGATCATCAACTAAGGTATCGATGAACACTTTGACGATACACGCCTCCCGAGGTGCAACTCTCAAGGTGTACCACGTTAAGAATTTCTCCCTAAAGCTTGTCTCCAAGTGTCCGTCGCGCTCCAGCCTCCGGATCACCTTCACGTGGTATTCTAAATCCTCTTCATTGCCGTCTTTTGCATCCTCAATCTTGGAGGGAGTGTTGTTGGGCTCTGTTTCCTCGGCCATCGGTGACTCCTTAATTGGTGGACAAGCAATTAATATTATAAAAGGTGATATTGCCAACAAAAATGAAAAAATAAATTCACCGAGGGACTGAAGCAAAAATAAATGAAATTAATCAACAAAAAAATAAACAAACGCCAAAATAGATTTAAATTTACTGTTTTCTCTCTCTATCTTCACCATAAATAAAGTATTGAAAGAATCGTTAGTTTTTCTGGTGCATTAAAAAAAATATTACAGAAAAAATGAGATGTACCTCACTATTTTTCATCTTCATCATAACAAATGACTATGAAGGTTCTTTGGATCTGCAGGAGAGCGGCTGTACATGAAAATATAATTTAATTTTCTTGCCTCCTTTTATACTAAAACCCTAACTAGCTAGGTACATCTCAAGTTTATTTTTATTTCCTCCAAAGCCATTGATTGGTGACACTCACTTCATTTTAAAAGAAAAGAAAACAATAAGCCCAGATCTAAATTTCTTCCTTTCGACTAAGTTTGCATATATGATCTAATTCTTTTCCCCAATTTGGTTTTTTATAAAACTTGTATCTAATTTTAGAATATTAATCTCATTTGGTTGAATTATAAATCTTATTTGTTTATTTGGTTGGATCCAAATCGTCATAAAATGGAGTCGGATCCCCTCCATTTAATATTTCCTCAATTCCGTACAAATGTCATCATTATTGCATAATTAAAATTAATTACATGTTTGTAAGACCACAATATATATCCACATGAATACAAATCATTGTTATTACTAATTTTTTTATTTCAATCTTAGTAATTTTTCAAGATAATATAAGAATTTTCCAAAGAAATAATATGATGCTTCTAACATAAAGCAATAAAAAATTTATCCCTACATTATATAAAGAAAAAAATATGAAAAGAAAAGTCTGCCTTTATATTAAATACAGATAAAGATAAAAATAAAGCTAAAGATATAGATAAAAATAAAAATAAAGATAAAAATAAAGACAAACTTATACAAAACTACTTAAATAGAGTAATTCTTGTGTTCGACCATCATATTATAATATTTTAAAAAGTATTACTTTTAAAAAGTGATAAAATTTTAATAAAATTAATACTCCCTCCAACCCATAATTGTTTTCATACTTTCCTTTTCCGTCCGTCCCACAATTGTTTTCACAGCCTATAAATGGAAACTATTACTTTAACTTTATCCTCACAATCTAACTAATCTCATTATTTTAATAATATAACTTTACACAACACTCTACTTTTCTTAAAAGCTGTGTCATCCCAAATGTGAAAACACCTCTGGGACGGAGGGAGTAATATTTTTGTTCAATGTGACTATCACTTTTCATAAAAATATATTGTCATATTTTATTACAAATTATTAACTCTTTTTGAAAAAAAGTGATAATATTTTTGTTAAAAGTGAATATTATTTTTTTTAAAAACATTGTCACATTTTATTATAATTCTATATTTATTTTCTTGCCGGTCTCATATAAATTGAAATTACTCCGTAAAAAACACATTAAATTTTACCTTGTCACGCCTCACAATTGTGAATATATAAGTCCAACCTGCCATAGAACTCTAAATTTTTACATAATTCGAAAACATAAAAACTGAAAAGGAAAATCTATAAAAGGAAAAAAACGACATCCATACCTAAGCGGATCCAATGTAATGACGGATCCATTTTCTTCTTCAGCCGCAAACCGCAACTTTTGTTTAGCCATATACATAACACTCGGGAGATGCTGCAAAGCCCTAACACATGAGGGATAACATCTCATAGATGTGGAGGAAATTTTGGGGAGGGAGGCGCTGATGGTGTTGTAGTTAGGGTTTGTAGAAATTTTTTGGGCAGGGAGGCGCTGATGGTGTTGAATAATTAGGGTTTGTACATCCTTTTATAGGAAGGCAAGGCGGATTGCTATTGAAAAATAATGGGCCTATGAAAGAAATTAAAGAGGATAGGAATTGGATCAAATTTAGGAAGTTTTTACTCGGGCCATTTTGGGCTTATTTGAATATATTGATTCCTGTTCAAATTAGGGAAGTTTGTAATGGCCCAAATAATTAAATAATTGAGTTTTTTTTTAAGAGAGATATGAAAAATTAATGATGGTGGGATGACACGTGTTTTACAACACTTACTTCCCAAGTATAGAAAGTTCATGTCGTAAGGTAAGTGACCGGTTAAATTATCAATCCACAGGATTAGTGGCTAGTGAAGCCCTAGAACTATATGTCGGTGCTTGATTGTAATGTGAATCAACTTGTTTCCCAATTACCTAAATGCAAAAATTAAAATAGCAACAATTAACCAAAACTAAGAAATTAAACTAGAACTAAGAAATTCACTAAATAAGACAATAAAATAGCAAACAAGTAAATAAATCAACGAAGACAAACAAATACGAGAAAAATGTGTTCGGGTGTTCTTCATTACGGGGTAATCAATTAATGGATTGACAATTTCATTTATCCATTTTTTCGGTTAAAGATAGGAGCAATCACGTAAAATATACACATTAAACCGTACTGGATAAGCCTAGGATTAATGAGTCAACTAAGCATGCAGATTGTTATACGAATAGTTCACTGTTTCCCACCCGGGTAATCACACATGGCTAAGAAAAATCCTAGCGTGCTTTTCCACTCGTATACTAAGGTGCCCCACCTTTTGTCCCCTCACTAATTACCTAAAGGTTAATTCAAGCAATTAATGGATTTCGGGATTAATACCAAATCGTCCCATAACTTTTTTACTTTTTCAATTTGGTCCCATAACTATGTAATGTTTCAATTTAGTCCCATAACAATTCAAATCTAATCAAATTAGTCCCATAACTATGTCATATTTCAATTTAGTCCCATAACAATTCAAAGCTAACCAAATTAGTCCCATAACTATGTAATGTTTCAATTTAGTCCCATAACAATTTAAATCTAACCAAATTAGTCTTAAATCGCCGGAAATGATATAAAACAATGTCGTTTTACTCACTTTCCGGTCACGTGTTATATTTTTCGGTGAAATTGGCTCACACGGGACATGAGTGAAACGACGTCGTTTATAAGACTAATATGGTTAGATTTGAATTGTTATGGGACTAAATTGAAGCATTACATAATTATGGGACTAATTTGGTTAGATTTATATTGTTACGGGACTAAATTGAAATATTACATAGTTATGGGACTAATTTGGTTAGATTTGAATTGTTACGGGACTAAATTGAAACATTACATATTTATGGGACCAAATAAAAAAAGTGAAAAATTTATGCGACTATTTTGGTATTAATCCCATGGATTTCTAATGAAAATTACTCAACTCTCGTTGCGATAACGCAATATTAACTCAAATCACAAAATCGAACCCACATCCATATGAAATAAATGTATCTATCCAACTCTCGTTGCAACAAACAATCTACCCATATGAATTAAAAGAGCCCAACAAGCAATTGATCAAACAAACCCCATTAAACTAATCATTCAACCTTCAATTAGAATAAATTCACAAAATCAATCCACTAATCCATCACCCACAAAATTCCAAACACCTAAACACTAAAACCTAGCCAGCAATCAACATAACAAGCAAACCCATAACAAATAAAAAACAATAAATCATAATCATTAAAATAAAACTAGCAAAATTAAATAAAGGATGGAAGTCACCTAAATAGAGTGCACACAACTCAATCTTCAACTAAAAATAAAAATAAAACTAAGAAAGTATAAACCTTAATTAAAATGTGTGAGTGTGTGTGAAGTGGTGAGAGAGGAGTTCTCCCCAGAGGGAGTGGGGCATGTGTTTTTCAAGAAATCAGCTGCTAATATATAATCTCTGAGATGGGCCTTCTTAATATTTCAGTAAATGGATGTTGGGCCTTCCTCATGTAATATTTCTTGGGCTCAAATTATATTTTCACAATTGAATCATTAATTCAACTCAATTTTTCCTCAAAATTATCAAATAATCAAATTTTCTCAATTAAGCACAATTAGTCAAATTAATGTAATTAAATGCAAGAAATCATATAAAATATGCTATTAAATCACACAAATTTCAAGCAAATAATCACACTAATCAACCCCCCCAAACTTAAGGTGTTGCTCGTCCCCGAGCAACGAAAAGAAAAATTAGAACAAGTGGGAGGATTGCGAAGAAATTTGAGTCAAAGAGAATAAACAATTACCATGCAACACTTTGCTCTTTCATGAAAGATTGGACTCAAAAGCAGTTCTCACAAATTAATCAACCAAGTAGAGATTCATAAGAATCAAGACAATCAATTCACCATGATCCTCACTGGAAATGTATCTCTCAATTCTCTAAAGTGTATAGGAATGCAACTCTCAAATGTCAAATCATAGAAATACACCCCATAAGCTTGGCAATAATATAAACAATTTTCTCACACTTGCACTTAGTACCAAATCAAAAAGGACTTTCCATTTGGTTGTAGCTTTAGGCTCTTTGGACATGGTGGGATAAAATGTGGGGAGAGTGACTCAAGGTTGTGGAGAACAAAAATTTTCTCTAACAAAATATTCATAAACAATTCATAGAACTCATTGTTCTACCACGTACAAGCAATTTTCTTTCCACTCTCCTCTTTTCCATCATTTTTTCTACTTCCAAATCATTTCACAATTTTTTTTAGCTTTCAACCATTTTTTCTCTTTTTGCTCATTTTTTCACTTTGTCACTTTTTGCTCCATTTTTCTTGTTTCTCAATAATTTGTACAAATCAAAGCTCACAAGAATAAATCACCACAATCCAAGTTCTCCACTATTCGTAGGACAAATAAGGCTTAAAGAGAGGGAAAGTGTGATATTTTGGCTACCAAAAAATCAATAGGCTTAAAAGGCTCAAAATAAGCTACCAATGGAGATAGAAAATTTTAGGCTAAAGTGACTCAATTTCAAAGATGGCATTAAATCCTTTTTAGCACCTTATGCAAGTAAAGATCAAGATTTAGACTAGAGACAAGTTTTAGATCACAATAACTACAATTGACCACACAACCAATGAACAACCGTACATGAAAATTTCGGTTAAGGCACAAAAGCTCACGGGCTAAATTTGATCATGGATCATTTTTCATCTTATTCTTTTTCATCCCTATTAGTCAACCAACAAACTCAACACCAACCAATTCTTTCACATCAATAATCAAGACAAGAGTCACACAACCAACTATTCATCTCCTCAACATGCATCTCAACACTAACCATATCTACCAAAACCACACACATCACAAGCCAAAAATGCATCTCAAAACCAAATCCATAAGCCACATGAAACTCAAGAGTAAATCCACAAGCCATAAGCCAATGCCAAAATCAATAATCCCAAAAATTTCATCACAAAATGACACATATTCCTCAAGCCAACCACATCAACAATCAAATAATCAAGGTGCGCCGGTGCTAATGAGAAAATGAAACGACTACTCCCCCCAAACATAGACATTGCTAAGCAATTCTAAGCTCGGGAAAAGGAGTAGTTTACCTCAACTTTGCACTAAGCCTCCTTCTTCAAGTCCATATTCTTTCTCCATGCTTCTCATTCTTTGTGCGCATCAAATTTTCACACTCAAACTTCAAGTCAAAACTCATATACAACGAGCTCACAAAATCGGGTGTGCATCGGTGCAATAACTAAAAATCATGCATAAAAAAATCAACACCTCCCAAACTTAGACTTTGCTAAGCTTGTCTAAGTTGGGGAGAGGTGTTTGTACCTAAGTTCCCTCAAGCACGTATTTTCTTTTCAAGCTCGAAATCCTCACGGAGCCTCAACACCCGACCCCAACACCTAAGAAACAAAACAAGAAAAGAAAAATCAAAAGAACTAATTGCTAAAATAAAAAGAATGGGTTGCCTCCCATTCAGCGCTAAGTTTAACGTCTTCAAGCCGGACGGAGCTTAAGTCGCTCAACTCTCCTTTTTCATCTTAACTCTACCAACTTCTTTTGAAGAAGAATCATAATAGCATTTCTTTCCTTTGCTCTTTCTTTTCTTCTTATCAAACCAATCTTTTTCGTTCTTCACGTAGACTCTTGAGCATGATTGAGTAACTTTCTTTTTCTTCTCCTTCACTTTCTTCCCTATCAAAGAAATCGAGTTAACACTAGCAACATGAGACTTGTTATAAACATAAGAATCATCAAGAATATGAGAAGTCAAGAGTAAAGAAGGATTAATGCAAGATTTTGGAGACTCTTCCACATTGTTCATAGAAAATGACACTTCCTCATCATCCACTTGCAACTTGATCTTTCCTTCATTCACTTCAATTGTTGTTCCACCGGTTGCTAAGAATGGCCTCCCAAGAATCAAAGGAATATCGGGGTCCTCCTCCATGTCCATCCAAACAAAATCAGCGTGGTAGCTAAATTTGTCCACCTTCACCACCACATCCTCTACTATCCCACTTGGATGAATTATTGAACGATCGGCTAATTGTTGAGACATGTTGACGGACTTGATCTTTCCAATCTTCAAATTATCAAATATCGAGAGGGGCATCAAATTTATGCTAGCTCCAAGATCACAAAGAGCTCTCTTCTTTTCACCATTACCCAACTTACACATCAAGGTGATGCTTCCGGGATCCTTCAACTTTTGAGGTAGTCTCTTTTCGATAAGGGCACTACACTCCATAGTAAGATTCACCTTCTCACATTCCTCCACCTTTCTCTTCTCTGACAGCACTTCTTTGACGAATATTAAATATGTGGGCATCTCCTCTAATGCTTCAAGTAAAGGGACATTGATGGTCACCTTTTTGAAAATTTCTAAGAATTGGGAGAATTGCTCATCGAGCTTCTTCTTCATGAAACGTTGAGGAAAAGGAGGTGGAATTGGTGTCTTAGGAATTCCCCATACATCACATTCTATGTTCTCTTTTTCTTTTTTTCTTCTAGCCTCCTTAGCTCTTTTCCACTTTGGAATACATTCTTCTTTCTTTTCTTCTCTTTCTTCATTCTCTTTCTCAACAATTGCTTCTTTCTCCTCTTCCTTTTCATTTTCCTCTTCAATCGGCATGCTTGGGCCTTCATAGCTTGTATCACTCTTCAACTTTATAGCATTGCAATGCTATCTTCGATTAACCTCCATTTTAGAAGAAAACTTCTCTCTTTCAACAATTCCACTTGAGGATGCAATTTGGCCAATTTGGAACTCCAAGTTCTTTATTTTACTCATCAAGGAACTCACCGCATGTGGCAATTGTCTAAGTGGAGTAAGTAAATCCATTTGCTCTTCCAATTTATCAAGTCGTGCATCCACCTTAGCATTTGTTTGCCGAGTTTGATTCATGAAGTTGTTCACCAAATCTTCAAAGACGGTATTAGCGGTTTGGTATTGATCTTGATAGGGTGGAAAGCTTTGGTTAGGAAAAATTGGGTTTCTCTGGAAGTTTCCTTGGCTATAAGGTTGCTTCCCCATGTAATATGCCTCTTCAACTTGCTCAATATTTTGTGGCATCTCCACCATTCCAACCATCACTTCGTTCTTTTGTGCTTCCGCCAAATTATCCACTTTTACCAACACTAACTTCATCACTTCGGCCAAAGATTGAACCGCTCCATTTTCTTTCACTTGAGCAATTTGATGTGTAAAATTTCTCACAATAGAGCAACTAGCCATGTTGCTAGTGATATCATCAATCAAATCAATAGCTTCTCTTCCGGTCTTGTTGAATAAGGAACCTCCTGCTGAAGAATTGAGCTTGTCTCTTGACATTGCATTACACCCATGATAGAAGAAGCTCACAACTTGCTCGTCTATGAATCCATGTTGAGGACATTTCCTCAAAAGGCAATTGAATCTTTCCCAAGCTTCATGTAAACTCTCTCTTTCTTCTTGTCCAAATCCACAAATGAGGTTTTTCATTTGAAGCGTCATTGATGGTGGAAAGAACTTTAGAAGAAATTTCTTGGTCAAGACCTCCCATGAATCGATACTATCTTTTAGTAGGGATGAAATCCAATCTTTGGCACAATCCTTCAAAGTGAATGTGAACAATCTATCTCTCCAAGCATCTTCACTAAGTCCATTCATTTTAACCGTGTCAGCGTACTCCAAGAATTGAGCAATGTGTCTATTGGAATCCTTTCTTTGGTCTTCTCCATATTGTCTCATTGAAAGGATATCAAGAAGGGCCGGCTTGATTTCGAAGTTGTTAGCCACCAAAGGTGGATGAGCAATTCCATCATAGTCTTGGAACGGGAGAGTCAAAGAAATCTCTAATTCGACGTACATTTCCTCTTTGAATACATCCTTCAACACCTTGATTTTGATCAATAAAATGTCCCATAGTTCAAGCTTGTGCTCTTTTACGATTCATATCTCGATTCCTCCTTCTAGCCAATGCTTCGATCTCCAAGTTCAATGAAATTAAGTCATTTCCATGAGATCTTGTGTTTACGCATACCTACACAAGAAACCAAAAGTGAAAGCACAAAAGAAACAAAGACAACTGTTAAGTACCTTGGTTTAGATTTTGATGTGTGCAAAACAATGTGTTTTAATTTTGTAAATTGATCTAACACTTGTGCTAAG
>JAPKLY010001713.1:16116-35593 GCA_026898435.1 Prunella vulgaris
ATTTCAATAACATTTTTTAATCTTATAAATTTTATATTTACACTATTATAATTTTTTTTTCTTTTTTTGCATTTAATTGTATATAATTCAAAATTAAGTCACTTTTTTCTTAAAAAATTCATCAAATTAATTTTTTTTTTCTAATTTATTTATACATATATATTATGTATATTAATATTTTTATTGCATAAATTTATTATTTTACATTACTTTAAATTTATAATTTTATTTTTTTTGCATTTAACAATCTATCATAAAAAATAAATTTGATGTAGAACATAAAATTTAAAACATGATAAATTTATAGAAACTTAAAATATTAAATAAATATTCAACATAAAAATAAATAGATTGTTCAAAAATAAAATAAATAAACTAAGCTATTCATTATCTCCAGAAATAAATTCTCGATCCCCATCCTCTCCCTCATCCCTGCCCTTACCCTCATCACTACCTTGACACTCATTCCCATCCCCACCGTTATCAACTAAGTTAGTCGGAACTGGGACATCGACAGCTGCGAAAATCGATTTTAACCAAGCTTTCATCTCGACATTTTATTTTTGTTGGTCGGACAATTGCTTCATCAACTCGACTACTTGGCGCTCTAGATCGACACTAGGGTGAGAGCCGACTGAGTAGGATGATGAGCTCTAGAGCTATGACTAACAGACAGTTAGAGCTGTCAAAACGGGCCTGGCCCGACGGCCCTGCCCGAAAAGCCCAGTTTTAAGATCAGGACGAGCTAACAAACATAAAATTAAATTAAGTAGCATAAAATTAAACTAACTAACATATACTAACATATATAAAATTACTAATTAACATAAAATTAAACTAACTAAGATATATAAAAGTAAACTAATTAACATAAACTACATAAAATTAAACTAATTAACATAAACTACATAAAATTAAACTATACATAAAATTAAACTTAAAAAAAAAACTAACTAACCTTTTCCAACGGTGGCCACGACAAAGATGGTTTTTTTTTAGTAAAACTGGCTTGTGTGAAGCCAGTATATATAATATGGGTTTATAATTTAGCGACCGCCTAATTAACCTGGCGATCGCTAATTAGGAACAGTCGTGTTCAAGACATGCCACCTCCTGAGTAAATTAACAGTTCCCAATAAATGAGTCAAATGCGGTCTCTAATAATATATATATATAATTTTTTATTTTTCTCTTCATCTTCATCATTTTTTTCCTCTTCGCTCTCGATAATTACTATATCTGAATTTGCAACTACTAAATCCACAAAAAGTATTGATACCTTCTTCAATCTACACTGTTGAGCCTCTTGCACTTCAATTTGGAAATGATCTTCATGTTGTGCAATGTCTTCATTAGATGAATAAGGAATTTCCACCAAAGATATTGCCTTAACCCTGCAAACTTTTCTTATGTTCGATTTTACTGACTCTGGATACTTGCAATTATATACATGATATATTTGAGATGCAAAGATGAAGGAGTCTATGCAGTCGACTCTTTTCCCTTCTCGCCCTGGATGACCACCTCGGATATTCTATTTCAACCACTTCTTGCAACCCTCCATAGTAATCGACCGGTGCTTTGTTATAGCTTCCACTGGCCCGTAACGCGAACACTGTTGTTTGTGCCCTATACTGAAGCATACACAACTGTGTGAATTTTATAACCATTTACATAGTACCCTTTGTAACATGTCACTTTATCATTGTGACTTTTTGCTCAAAGCTTCCAGATGTGGATTGTGAAACTGATTATTTACTCCCATAAATATAAAACTATTAGGCCTCATTTGATTCGTTAGATAAGCTAAGATAAATTAAATTATCTTATCTAATTTGATGTTTGGTTTAATGGATAAAGGTCCAAGATTAATAAAAAACCAAAAACTAAAATTCAATTATCTTATAAATGGTAGATAATATTTTCTTAGGGAAGAGGTATGATTAATAAAAATCCCAAAACTAAAATCCATTGTTTTTATTTTTACTAAAATATTCCTCTTGTATTGGAAAGGAGAACCATAAATCACTTTATTTTTGTTTAAGATATAGAGGGTAAAATTGTCAATTAAATATTTTTTTATTATTAATCTTACAATTCAAACATTGAAAATGAAATTATCTTACTTTACTAATTATCTTAATCCATCAATCCAAATATATTATTTAACTCACAAATAACAATCTCTAGATTATAATCTTGTCTGATCTATCTTGAGTTATTTAGCTTGTCTATTGAACCAAATGAGCCCTTAGCACATATAAAAGTTATTCTAAATTAAAAGATATATATAATGAAGCAGTGTTACTAATGTAAGTTTGAAACCAAAATATGAATCTCTTGTAAACTGCTTGATACACCTCTTCTTCTGTGATGTTTGGTACTCCTTGACGAGTTTGCTCACAAACCTATCAGAAAAATAAATTAACGCACGTTGTACAAATTGAAGATTTTAAATTCACGTAGTGAGAATCCAATGACATTCAAACAAACTATGTTATAATATAGAGATTTATATTTCAACGTTGGTTGTCATTCAAAATTTACTATTAGTTCAATTAATATTTTATGGAGCAATTTGATTTAATTTATTTATTTATGACGTGGAAAGCTTAATTACGGGACAACGAGTTAATATTTTATCAAGCGCATCACGAGGACAGCATAATTACGGGACAAAGAGTTAATATTTTATCAAGCGCAAGCGCAATTTGATTTAATCTATTTATTTATCACGTGGACAAAGAGTTAATATTTTATCAAGCGCAAGCGCAATTTGATTTAATCTATTTATTTATCACGTGGACAGCATAATTACGGGACAAACCACGAATTAATTAATTAACCATAATCAAGTCTTGGTTGTATTTATATATACCCCCAAAATTTAGCAATAGCACAACATATGCAATTAATTAAACCATGGGTTCGCTTCAGTATTATTCTTGGTGCGCAGTCGGCAACTCTAAGCCGTTCTCCACCAAGGCCGTTATCCCCCCCAATGCAAGACGGGGCGTGATCTCATGCAACCAGAAACCTTCCTCAGAAGGAGGGGTCGACCGCAGAAACATGCTTCTGGGCTTGGGAGGCCTCTACGGCGCTGCCAACCTCATCACCAACCCGACAGGCGCTTCTGCTAACCCGCTCCAGCCTCCAGATTTCACAAAATGCGGGTCGGCCCATGTAGGCCAAGTTATTCTGGACGACAAGTGCTGCCCGCCGCTTGCGGATACCATTAAAAATTATGAGTTGCCTCTATATCCCAATCTGAACGTCCGACCGGCGGCTCACCAGGTGACGAAAGAGTACGTGGAGAAATTCGAGGAAGCCATTAGACTGATGAAAAAGCTCAGCGTAGATGACCCAGATGATCCCCGTGGATTCACGCAACAAGCCAACGTCCATTGTGCATACTGCAACGGGGCCCACGATCAGGTCGGCTACACCAACCTCGATATCCAGGTCCACAACTCCTGGCTCTTCTTCCCCTTCCACAGGTGGTACCTCTACTTCTTCGAGAAAATCATGGGCAAAATGATCGGCGACCCGACCTTCACCCTCCCCTTCTGGAACTGGGACAATCCTAAGGGCATGATGATGCCCTCCATTTTCGACAACAGTAGGTCCTCTCTCTACGACTGCAACCGGAACCAGAAGAATCGCCCCCCTGCCCTGGTCGACCTCGCCTTCTCGGGAGCCACCGACGAGGCCCAGATTATCGCAAATAACCTGAGTGCAATGTACAGCGAATTCTTTCGCAGCATCAGCACCACTCTAAGTTTCATGGGAAAGCCCTACAGTGCTGGGGACGATCCCCCTGAGTACCCCAGTGGGGGAACAGTCGAACGAGGTTGCCACACCGCCGTCCACGCATGGGTCGGAGACCCCAGGAACAAGTTCAGCGAAGACATGGGGAACTTCTACTCCGCCGGGAGGGACACACTCTTCTACTGCCACCACGGGAACGTCGACCGGTTGTGGACGATTTGGCGCGACCTTGAAACCGACGTTCCCAAGGATATCCAGGAAAAGGACTACTTGGAAGCCTCCTTCTTGTTCTACGACGAGGAAAAGCGGCTCGTGAGCGTTAAGGTCGCGGATTGCGTCGACCACGAGAAAATGGGGTACACGTACGAGAAGGTGGACATTCCGTGGCTAAACTACAGGCCATCGAAGAAGGCCGCCAAAGCCGATATTAAGAGGATATCCAAGGGTGCACAGCCTGTGAATAAGGTGTTCCCTCTCACTCTCAGCAAAACTACCAGGGTTTTGGTGCCCAAATCTGCGAAAGGGAGGGTCGATGAAGTTCTGGTTGTGGAGAACATTGTGACGGACTCCACAAAGTTCATCAAGTTCGATGTTTACATCAACGACGAAGATGATAACCCCAAGGTGCTGGATAAGGCCGAGTATGCGGGGACCTTCGCCCAGGTGCCGCAGAAGACTAATAAGTCCAACAAAAAAGGAGGCTCTATCAACCTCAAGTTGACGGACATCTACGACGACATTGATATTGCGGATGATGATACCGTCGTTGTCACACTCATTCCCAGATCCAACGGCAAGCATGTCACTATTGGTGGTCTCAAGATCATTCCGTCCCCCGCCAATTAATCAGGCCTTCATCATCTGTGTGTTGCATCTTCTTTCTTCTAGCAAATAATATCTTCAATCACTTGTGCCAACAAGTGTTGAATTGTCGTCCTTTTATGATTCCATGCTCTTCAATTCATGATTAATTTCATGCTAATTATTTGATTGGAGAGTATACTTTTATGTTTTAATGAGTTTAACTCTTCACATAAATATTTTTAATAATACTTTCTTTTCCCCACGTCATATTCCAAATGAACAATGGGCTACCTGTGTTCCGAAAAAAAAAATTGTGAAAAGAAAATATTAAAAAAACATATTTTTTTTGTAACAGAGCAGATTGTAACCGCTTTATTACTTTTAAATTACACGAAAAAAAAAAGGACACTAAAGCAGTTTAAAATCGCTTAAATACGGAAATGATCATGTGGTTGTGATAGCTTTAAGCATAAGAGCAATAAAAACCCGCTCTATTATAGTTGACATAATTAGGGCAATGTCTTCCCCGACGACTTTATTCGCGCCTGTTGGAGTTAAGGAAATGGAAATTCAACTGCACACACAACGGAATTCTCTCTCCAACGCCAAACAGCTGCAAATTCTCAATTACTTCTCTCATAATCCTCAATCACTACAAAAAAGACGGAATTTAGCGACCGCTTTTTACCGACCGACTGAAATCGGTCGCTAAATAATTAATTAGCGACCGATTTTTGATCGATTAGCGACCGATTTTGACTACTGGTCAAATCCTAAATTTTCCAACGACAATACCGACCGAAAAAGCGGTCGCTAACATAAAAATAAGTTACCGACCGCTAAATCGATCGGTAATATTGTCAGTCAATATTAGTCAACAATATTACCGACCGATTAGGCGGTCGGTAACTTATTTTTATGTTAGCGACCGCTTTTTCGGTCGCTAAAATTAAAAACCGAAAGTGGGTAGGTGGGCAATTATTGCCCGATTCGGTTTTTACATTTAGCGACCGAATTTTCGGTTGGTAAATTAAAAAAAGCGGTCGCTAAACTTCGAATATAGAACAGCCACTGCCCTCTTCTTTCCTTTTCATTCACGAAAATTTACCCCCAAAACCTTAAAAAATCTCAGAAATGTGAAGAATTATATTATTTCAACGTGTTGGTTGTAATTGTTTGGGTCCATTGTCACATTGTGCTCGTTGCTTCAATTTGACCGTACGTTTTTACATTTTTACATTTTAAGTTTAATATTATTTGCATGTTGTACATTAATTATTTATGAATATATCTATCTTTATTGGAGATTAATCCTAATTTAATTTGTTAGAATTTTGTAGTGTAATTGATGTTTGATTATATATATTGGATTTTTTGTTTTAAAAAATCGGATATGCTTGTTTATAGTCGAAACTCTGGCGAATTTTTTTATAATTCTAATGTGGTATATTCTTAATTTAAATCAGATGGAACTCCCTGATCGTCGTTGGATGTATGAAATCCCTCGTCTGATACAAGGATCGATCAACCCTGAATTTTACAAGAAAATTCATGAGTTTACTGTGTTTGCCTCTGGTAATCCACACTGCATGGATATGAATGGCCAGATTAGATGTCCTTGTTAAAAAAAAAAGTGCGGTAACAAGAGATTTTTGAGCATTGATGAGGTTCTAACTCATCTCGTGATGTCTGGTTTTACTCCATACTATTACAATTGGACTGTACATGGCGAAACTCGGTGGAATCATAATCTTGAAACAGTGGTTGCCTTCTATGATCAGTTTCGTAGCAGTGGAGGTGAGAGATTTGAGATTGGTGGTTCGAGCCGTGATTCGCCTATTCCATGCTCTGAGACATCGGTGGATGAATTCCAAAGCTATCATACGATGATTGATGAGTCTGGTTTGGGTGGTCACCACATGGAAGAGGAACCAAATCCTCGTTCGCAGAGATTTTTTTAGATGCTTAAATCTGTCGATCAGAAGCTGTTTCCTGGTTGTGATACTAAGACACAATTATCATTCAATGCTCAGATGTTGTCCATCAAAACTGAAGGCAAAGTCAGTCAGAAAGTGTACAATAAATTTGCAAAGTTGTTCAAACGGGCCCTACCTAAAGAGAACACAGCACCAGAAAATTTCTATCAAAGTAAGAGGCTCTTGAAGGATATGGGTTTACCATTTGAGAAGATTGATTGTTGTACCAACGGTTGCATGCTATTTTGGGGCGACGACGAGAGCATCGATCGGTGCAGGATGTGCAACTACCCTAGGTTCAAACCCTCAGATCGTAGGAAGAAGACATCTTTCAAGTCTATGTATTATCTTCCCATCACTCCTCGTCTAGAGAGGTTGTATTAGTCGAGTGCCACTGCAAAAGACATGAGATGGCATGCTGAGGAGTGTTCTGATGAGAATTTCGGAGAGATGCGTCATCCTGCTGACTCTAATGCGTGGAGACATCTTGATAGAGAGTTTCCAGATTTTGCGAGTGAGAAGAGAAATGTGAGGCTTGGCCTGTGCACAGACGGATTTGCTCCATGCGGTATGCACGGGAAGAAGTATTCGTTGTGGCCTGTATTACTGACTCTGTACAATCTACCTCCTTGGTTGTGCATGAAGCCTCAATACATATTTCTCACTGTCTTGGTGCCTGGTCCTCAGAATCCTAAGCAAAACCTAGATGTCTACCTTCAGCCACTGATTAAAGAGTTGTTATATTTGTGGCATACGGGAGTAGAGACATATGACGTGTACAGGAAGGAGAACTTCACATTACGGGCTGCTATTTTATGGACCATCAGCGACTTTCCAGCATATTCTATGTTGTCTGGGTGGTCGACTCAAGGAAAACAAGCTTGCCCGTACTGCATGGATGGATCTAATGCATTTTGGCTTCCACTGAGTAAAAAGGTATCATGGTTCGATAACCATCGGAAGTTTCTATGTAATGATCATAAATGGCGGAAGGACAAAGTGCACTTTCTAAAGGGGAATGATGCAATGCGTACAAGACCACAAGTTCGAACAGGTATATAAATATTGTTTATATTTTAATCACTACTTATGAAAAGAGTTTTATCAATTTAGTTTAACCATACACACTTTATTTCAGGTGATTCGTTGTTGAGAGAGGTTACAATAACTGGCTTGTGGAAAACGACTGAGGAGGGTTGGATGAAATACAATAAAGGTATTTGTGGAGGTTGGAAGAAGAGAAGCATCTTTTGGGACTTGCCTTATTGGAGTAAATTATTGATTAGACACAACTTGGATGTGATGCATATAGAGAAGAATGTGTTTGATAACTTGTTCCACACGATCCTTAATACAGACGGCAAGACCAAAGACACTGCAAAATCCAGAGAAGAGTTAAGTGAGTTCTGTTCTCGTCCTAGTCTCGCCAGTAGTCGACGAGCAGGTGAGTGGCCACAAGCAAAGTACCAAATTTCCATAGAAAATAAGAAAAAAATATTTCAATGGGTGAAGGATTTGCGCTTTCCGAACAATTACGTGTCGAACATGGGTCGGTCGTTTGAGCCAGCAACAGGGAAGGTCACTACGATGAAGAGTCATGACTGTCATATTTTTATGCAGCGGTTGCTAGCGGTTGCTACTGATTGCCTTTAAGTACGCACTTCCAAAGGATATCTGGAGTGTGATCACAGAATTAAGTCTATTTTTCAGAGACTTAACTTCCTCAATGATTACACTGGACGACATGCAGCGTTTGGATAGAGACATCCCTGTTTTACTGTGCAAGTTAGAACAATTTTTTCCACCCAGTTTCTTTGATTCGATGGAGCACTTACCTATTCATTTACCGTATGAAGCTTTACACGGTGGTCCAGTGCAGTATAGGTGGATGTACCCTTTCGAGAGGTAAGTATTATTATTCTAAAGTTTTTTGTTAATTATTATTTATATATTGATGAATTGAATATTTTTGTATTTAGGTATCTGCACAACTTGAAACGTAATACTGGAAATACAGCACACGTTGAAGCATCCATTGTTAATGCATATCTCACTGAAGAGGTTGGAACATTTTGTTCTTATTATTTCGGGGATCAAGTTCAAACCAGGATCAGAAATGAGCCTCGCAACTACGATGGCCGGGGAGAAGAACATCCTCTTCGTGAGTTCAATGGTATGTTGTCTGTATTCTTACATGCTGGTCGACCACTGGGTAAAGGGACCAAACGGTATTTTAAAAATAACGGGGAAGAAGAGACGATACAGTCGTACGTCTTGATGAATACGCCCGAGGTTCAACCATACATAGGGTGAGTAATTTATTATTTTTACAAATATATTGTAAATATGTTATTGGTTTTATACCTAATTATTTGTTATATGTAGGATGTTTTGTGAGCAAACTCGTCAACAAGAACCAGACATCACAGAAGCGGAGGTTTATGAAGCAGTTCGCCAGAAATTCATATATTGGTTCCAAAAAATGGTATGTAACACTATTCCATATTACAAAATGTGTATTTCAATAATGTTCTAAATTTTTAATATGTATAGGGACAAAATAATCAGCTTCACAATCCACATCTTGAAGCTTTGAGCAAAAGACCACTTCGACAAGTGACATGTTATAACGGGTACTATTCAAATGGTTATAAATTTCACACAGCTGCGTATGCTTCAGTAAAAGCCACTTCAAACACTGGTGTTTGTGTTACCAGTGGAAATTACAATAAAGCACCGATCGAGTACTATGGTATGTTGCAAGAAGTCGTTGAAGTGGAATATCTAGGGTGGCCTTCGAGAAAAATTGTTATGTTCTTTTGTGAATGGTATGATCCAGGACGAGGAGGGAAAAGAGTCGATGCAAACTACAAGATTGTTGATATTTTGATCAACAAAAAATACCCAGCAGCATACGACCCATTCATCTTTGCATCACAAGCATCTCAGGTATATTACTGCAAGTATCCGGATTCAGGCAAACCGAACTTAAGAACAGTGTGTAAGGTCAAGGCAAGGTCATTGGTCGATTTATGAGCATGCTCTCGCTTTTGTAAGTATTTAATTAATTTTTTAATATACTCACATTTAAATTTATTAATTTTACTTTATTAAAAAGTTTAATTTTTTGTACAGGAGCATGCATACGGAGTTAAGCCCAGCCTCATCCAGGAGATGCATTTTGCTCACCCGGTTGGGGAGAGTGGACAGTCGACTTATGGCCGCACCACCGAGCTTCACGTATGTATTTTATTATAATTAATTATTGTTCTAGTTAATTATTTTATGAATTATACTAATTAATATTATATTATAATTATGATTATTGTTTACTTTCAGAATCAGATGAGGCAGGCCCTCGATGAGGCTCAGACGACGTCGGCACCCACCCCGGAGAATCCTACCCCCGCCCCTGTTGACGAGGATCAAATTTTTCTGAATTTGGTCAAACCAAAAAAGGGGAAGTATCTAGGATTGGGCAGTCACAGTAAGGCTGTCCGCCTATCACAGAAGGGGAGCTCCTCCTATTCCCTCGACTCTCACCCCTCCTCCCACGTCGAAAGTCAACTCTCCGACGTGAGAAAGAAATTGGAGAAATATCAAACAAAGGGGAAGATGATGAAAGATAGGATGAAGCTAACGGAGGACCTGACGAGAATGATGAAGAATTGGCTTGAGTCTGCCTCCGAAGAGATGGGTTGGAACGTCCCCAAATTTCCTGATCTTCCACCACCTCTACCTGAGGATGATGACGATGACGATGACGATGAGGAGGTTGTCGATCTTGGTGGTGACGACGACGGCTTTAATTCGTCACATTAGTTTTTTTTTTGTTGAACAATTAATTTTATTTTATTTATGTTGGATGTTTTTATGGGGAAAAATGTTTTTTTAGGACCGTAATTATAGGGTAGTTGGAAAAGTAGGACAATATATTTTCGGGGTTGGAAAAGTAGGACAATATGTTTTCAAGCTTGGAAAAGTAGGACAATATGTTTTTAGGCTTGGAAAAATAGGACAATAACTTTGGAAAAGTAGGAAAAGTAGGACAATAACTTTAGAAAATTAGGAAAAGTAGGACAATAACTTTTGGAAAAGTAGGACAATAACTTTGAAAAATTGGCCTAGATTTACAACTTTTCAAAGTTATTGTCCTACTTTTCCTACTTTTCCAAAGTTATTGTCCTACTTTTCCAAGCCTAAAAACATATTGTCCTACTTTTCCAAGCTTGAAAACATATTGTCCTACTTTTCCAAACTCGAAAACATATTGTCCTTAAATTCCAACTACCCTATAATTACGGTCCTAAAAAAACATTTTTCCCTGTTTTTATGGGATATTGAATGTTTAAATTATGTTGAATGTTTAAATTTTAGTAGTGTAAAATAATTAGTTTCAAATGGTTTCAAATGGTTATATAAAAATCCAAAGAAAGTGAAAATTTTGAACGAATTGTATTTGTATTTTTAAATTGAATAAATTAATAAATTTTCGTAATGTTAAATAATAAATTTACAACATTATAATATTTATTGAAATATATATATACATAAACAAATTAGAACTAATAAGCAATTAATTAGAAGCATTTAAAAAAATGTGACTAAAAAATATGGAGTTAAATACAATTAATTGCAAAAAATGAACAAATTAATAAATTTTCGTAGTATTAAATAATAAATTTGTAACATTATAATATTTAATGAAATATATATATACATAAATACTCATTTAATTAGAAACATTTAAAAAAATGTGACTCAATTTGGAGTTAAATACAATTAATTGTAAAAAAAATGAACAAATTAATAAATTTTGGTAATATTAAATAATAAAATTTTAACATTATAATATTTAATGAAATATATATAAACATAAATAAAGTAGAAACAATACTCATTTAATTAGAAGCATTTTAAAAAAAAACGTGACTCAATTTAGAGTTATATACAATTAATTGCACAAAAATGAACAATAACGACAAGTGCCCGAGTGGTCACGCCACCTCTGAGATGCCCAGAGGTCGCATGTTCGACCCCTCACAGGCGCGAATTTGGGGGATTTAATCTGAGCCAAATATGGCTCAAATAAAGGTTGCGGTGCATATGTTAATATGTTGGGGGCTTAGCCAAGTGGTTCGAGCCTTGCTGAGCCACACTGGGGGCCTGGGTTCGAACCACCTTGGCCCCAATTTTTTTTTCACGACAAAATTTAGCAACCTAATAATCGGTCGCTAATTATATATTTACCGACCGATTATTCGATCGCTAAATAAAATATAACAAAATAGTTAAAAAATAAAATTATTATTTAGCGACCTAATAATCGGTCGGTAAATATATAATTAGCGACCGATTATTCGGTCGCTAAATAAAATATAACAAAATATTTAAAAAATAAAATTATTATTTAGCGACCGATTATTCGGTCGCTAACATTCAAAAACGGGTCAAATTCCGGTTCTTTTAGCGACTAATTACCGACCGTTTTGGCGGTCGCTAAGCTAGCGACTGAATGTAAATTCGGTCGCTAAATGTTAGCGACCACAGTTTTACCGACCACCTTGATCGGTCGGTAAATCGGTCGGTAAATGTGTTTAGCCACCGATTTTCGGTCGCTAAAACCCATTTTTTTTGTAGTGAATCTAGGTTTACAACCTTATATAAAAAGTCAAACTAGGCCCATGGGCTAAATAATTAAAACCTACACTGTTTCCTAAATAAAGCAACAGAAAATAATACCCAAAAATAGAAATAGAATGTCAAAACATAAAGGAAAGAAACTGGAATAAGAATTGCAACTGTTAATACTAATTTTGCTTCTGCTTGTGGCGCCACCCGTACATCACAGGCGTATCAATTCCCTCCCCCTCAACAACAGCCTTGTCCGCAAGGCTGAACTCTGGAAACTGAGATTTAAATATCTCGACGTCAATCCACGCTGCATCCTCTAAAGGGCGGTCTTCCCATGCAATCAGAACTTGCGACACACGAACATCCTCACGCCACACTTCCCTGAAACGCAGCACTTTAGCAGGAATGAAATTTAAGAAATTCCCATCAATATCCGGTGGAAGACATGGCTGAACTTTTGCATCTCCTACGTACGCCTTTAACTGCAAAACATGAAAAAATGATGTAGCCTACACCCTTCCCGAAGTAGCAAGCGATACGCCGAGGCATCTATTCATGACCTCTGATTGTCCATCCATTTTCGGGTGGTAGGACGAGCTCATACGTAATTTGGTACCCGTTGCCTGGAAAAGTTCCTGCCAAAAAACACTACAGAAAATGGGATCCAGATATGATACAATAGATCTCGGTATACCATGCAACCAGAGCACCTCCCGCACAAAGATCAGTGCTACTTCTCTTACTGTGAACGGATGAGATAGCATCAGGAAATGGGCAGCTGTGTACAACCGGTCGAAAATCACCAAGATAACGTCGAACTTATTAGATTTGGGTACCCTGTGATAAAATCCATACTGATGTACTCCCATATGCGGTTTGGAATTGGCAGTGGTTGCAAAATTCCAGCTGGGGAACGTGTATCCGCCTTGCTACGTTGGCAGTGACACACTCAGCTACAAAGTTAGTGACCATCTTCATCATTCTTGGCCAATACTGTCATGCCCCAATTTTTATAAACAGCGGAAGTCTTACTTTAATTAATAATTTGGAAAAAATATCTTTTAGAGCGTGAACTAACATGCTTGGAATAAAATTCTCTTTTCTTTTCTTATAAAACCTTTGGGACTAAAATCAAAATACCCTCATAATTTAAACAATATAGTCCTAAACATAATATACATGCCTTTTCAACAATAAAATCTTATTGAACATGCAATTTCACATAATTTAATCAATTCACATAAATCTAAGTCATATACTCAAAGATCTCATACTATCAGCATAATTTCAGCAGTGCGACATCAACAAAATAAATCAATTAAAATTTCTTAAACTACTGGGAAAATTCCATAAAAATTCATATAGGTTACTGACTACCTCTATCATCCATCTATAATTTTTACTAAATTTTACCCGTAACCTACTTTTATAAAAAATTCGCGATATTCGAAAATCTCAACAAACTGCCACATATTTTTCAAAAAATCATAACTAATTCGTTACAACTCCAAATCATGCGATTCAAGATGCATTGGAAAGCTAATTTAAATCTGTAACCGAATACCAATTTTAATTTACGAAAACTTTGCATCACGAAACCGTAAAATCCCTTAAAACTTACTGGAAGACAGAAACACATTAAATCCTACACATGCAAAAATACTAAAACTCATATAAATAATTTCATAAAATTTATACTAAAATATATATCTAACATGCATCCTAATTCACCTTTCATGACTCATCAATCAAACCAAATAGGCATAATATTCATTGAAAAACATATCTTGCAATTAGTCAAAATCCAAGTACTAAAATAAATCATAATCATGCAATCAAACTCTTCAAGAAAACAAGAAGTATCATAATCCTTAACATAAAATCTTGCAAAACTAATTAAATAAAAAACTTGCATAATAAAAACGTTCAATGTCTTATTAATTCGTGCCTCTCATCCACCCGCCTCCATCTCTTGCCATTCACGCCCTTTACTCACCATAATCTGAAAAATATAATTTAGTGAAAGGGGTGAGTAATCATAAGATAATCACTCAGTGGGGAAGTTAGTTCGAAATCTAAATATAATGGACATGCAAACATGAAAACATACCAAACATACATGATTGATACGACTAAATCGTATCCGTGATTCTGATGATACCACAAGGATATCCATGATTCTGTTGACACTACAAGAGTTTTCACCCTTTAGCATCCGTGTTGATACTACAAGAGTTTCCACCCTTTAGCATCCGTGTTGATACTACAAGAGTTTTCACCCTTTAGCATCCGTGATTCTGTTGACACCACAAGAGTTTTCACCCTTTGGAATCCGTGATTCTGTTGACACCACAAGGGCATTCACCCTTTGGCATCCGTGTTGGTACTAAAAGCACCCATACTTCTGAGCATATAAACATATAAACACATCGACAAAATATTTAAAATTCAAACCATAAATACCACTTTTTCACCATGAATCCCCACCTTTGATTTCTTTGAAAAATACGGGTTGTGTGTACGTCCGGCCTTGCTAAAACCTTGCTTCAAAACTCTACTTCTCCTCAAACTTTCGAACTCTCTCTCTCTTTCTCTAAGAACTCTCGAAAATAATAGATCCTATTTACTCTCTTCGGAATTCTCAAAAATATGAAGGTGTGTGTGTGGGTTGGCTGCCAATAAGGGTCCTATATTTATAGGATGGAAAATATATAGGGCTTGAATAAGATCTTGGGGAATATATGGTGATGATGGACGAATTTTGGGCTTGGTAAAGTATCTTGGCCGAAAATATGGCTTAGATATGGTATCTTGGCCGAAAATGAAGATGTGAAAAATATGGCATAACATATCTTGGAACATTCTTGGGAAATCTTGGGAAATATCTTGGTAATCTTTCTAATATCTCCAATATAATAAATCTAACAACCTCAAGACTTCATAATAATTAAATCCTAAGTGCTAATTTTGAAAATCCTCATAGAATAATATTGTATCTCTCTTAATAAAATAATAAGGACTCTAACTAACTCTAAACCTTGATATTCCAAATTTACCCTCATTCTTGTAACAAACTTTGAATTTCCTCTCTCCTAAAAGTACTCCTTCTCTAAAATTCAAAATTCTCATAAAATAAATAATAAGAAAATCTAATCCCAAATAAATCCTCAGTTATACTTAATAATCCGTAGCTTAAATCTATTTATGCTGGGCGTGGCAAATACACATTAGTCGCAAGGCGGCGGTAAGTATGAAATGCACATGTGTGTCCTCCCTTTAGTGTCGAGTGAAACTCCGATATCAACTTGTGTGTCTAGCTGGGGTTGTTCAGAATGGCCAATCGATTTTTGAAATAGAGTAGCCCGTGCACCAGTGTAAAGGGCTGTGAAATGGTTTCCCCTTGTTCTAGAGCTAGCATTATGGGTGAGTACCTCGGGTCACTCCGAACAGCCTGTTTGAGAACGGCCCATTCCACCCAAGTTGGGATAGATATTGCGCTAAAAGAAAGATCATAATCCCTACGAGAAAGGGCATCTGCAACCATATTCGAGGCCCCTGACTTATACTCCACCACGAAGTCGAAACCAATCAGCTTGGACACCCAATATTATTGTGACGGCGATGTGATGGACTGCTGCAACAAATGTCACAGATTGCAGTGATCCGTTCGAACCACAAACCTGCTACCCAACAAATATTGGCGCCAGTGTAGCATCGAAAGCACCAACGCTATGAGCTCCTTTTCATAGGTAGATTTGGCCGCATTACGCTCCGATAGTGCCTTACTAAAAAATGCAATTGGGTGCCTTTCTTGTATTAGTACAACACCGAGGCCTCGTCTTGAGGCATCACATTCAATACAAAAATGGAATAGTGAAATCTGGGACAACTAACATTGGAGCCGTGGTAATGTCTTTTTGCAGGGCTTCGAAGGTAACTTGAGCGTCGCTCCCCCATGTAAATTTCTGGTTGAGAGCTTCCTTTCGGAGTAGGGTTGTGAATGGCAAGACAATTTTCTTGTAGTCTTTGATGAAGCGTCGATAATACCCTGTTAAGCCCAAGAATCCCCGGACCTCCTTAACTGATTTTGGAGTGGGCCACTGAAGCACTGCTAAAATCTTTGTCGGATCCATCTGCACCCCTTCCGAAGACACAATATGCCCCAAGTACTCAATGGATCGTTGCGCCAATGAACACTTCTTTGGGTTGACTACAAAAGAAACTGTGGCTAGAATGCGGAGCACCTCTCGTAAATGAATCAACTGGGAATCCCAATCCCGACTGTATATCAAAATGTCATCGAAGAAAAGCAGCACATACTTGCACAATAACGGTCGAAAAAGATCATTCATTACCGCATGGAAAATTGATGGTGCGTTGCAAAGACCGAATGGCATCACCAACCACTCGTAGTGCCTGGAATGTGTGCAAAATCCAGTCTTGGATATATCCTCTGGGGCTACCCGTATTTGATGATAACCAGCCCTTAAATCCAGCTTCGTAAACCATGTAACCCCACTCAACTCATCCAGCAGCTCTTGCATCACAGCTTACAGGAATGGGATATTTGTCCGGAATTGTGTGTTTATTTAATTCCCGATAATCGATGCAAAAATGCCAGCTACCATCTTTCTTATGCACCAAGAGGACGGGGCTGAAATATGGTCCGGTGCTGGGCAGGATCAACCCAGCCCCCAGGATCTCGCCCACCATCCGCTCACTCTCAGACTTTTGCTCGGAACTGTAACGATACGGGCATATGGAGACTGGGGCAGCTCCTGGTTGTAGGGGAATTCAGTTGTCAGCCGCCCATATCGGAGGCAGTCCCTGGAGGGGCTGTAGGACCGACGGAAAATCATCTAATATCTGAATAATTTCCTCGGGCAAATCTTTCACTGTAGAGTCTTCCACCTGCTGAAGACCAAGGGGCCAAAGCATCCAACAAGTTTCAATATCATTTAATTTAAGTACAGAAAAAGCAGAAACCTGTCATTTTTTAAGACCCGGAACCCCTTGAAGGCAGTAGATCTGCCCATGGATCGTGAATCGCATGGCTTGTGTATTCCAATAAATAGTTATTTCACCCAATGCCGCCAGGAAAGTGACCCCCAGGATTACATCGACCCCGTTGACTGGGAAGACATGCCCTAAAAAAGTGAATGTGGTTGAGCCCAAGTTGAGCTTGACATTTGGGCATACACCAACAGTGCTAATGTTTTTCCCATAACCCAAAGTCACTGGTAGCACCACAGTGCGATCAATTTCGATGCTCAGTGCGTCGACCACATCCGGGGCAATGAAGCAATGAGCTGCCCTACTGTTAACCATGACAACTACTTTCTTCTATTTAATTTTCCCCAAAAATTTCAAGGTTTGCGATCCATCAAACCCATATGCTGAAGCAAAGGAAAGGCACAAGGATTGGAAAGAGAAGTCTTCAGGCAGAATTGCATCTGGTGTAGCAAAAGGATTCTCAAAATTGTCAGCCTCAGGTTCATCATCTAGATTCATAACAACCATGACCCTTAGTGACCATTGTGAGCAGATGTGTGATAGGGAATAAGGCTCCTTGTATCTGAAACAGAGACTGCAGGAACGGAGGTCGCAGAATTCAGATTGCGACATTTGTTGTGATTGCTTAGGCCCCTAATTCCCCGTAGAGTGCACCGACTCTATAGAATTCAGTGGTGGAACAGCTCGAGTAGTGGGGCGGCTGAAATCCTGAGCACACGAGAGTCCAGAAGTAGGGGTTCGTGAAGGTAGAACACCCGTTGATCACGTGTAACCTAATGGGAAAGGTGGCTTGCCCCCGAAAGCTGAACGTGTGGGTTGTTGACGAAATTGTGAGTTAGGATGCAATTCTGCGAGTTCACGTTCTATTTCATTATTAAGGTGCATAGTGGTAGCAATATCGTCGGCATCTTTGGAATGGAATCATAGCCTAATGTCATTCCGAAGGCCATGGAGAAAGAGGTCCAAGGCATCTGCATCAGATAAGTGAGGAACAAAGGTCAATCGTGCGATGAACCTATTCACATAGTCATCGACTATAGTAGTTTGTCGGGTTAAGGCCAACGCCTCATAGGGATTGGCACGGGGGTCATTGCCATATTGTTTCACTAATTCCAGAGAGAATCTCTGCTAGTTTAGGTTGGGACAGCGTGAACAAAGCAACTGCATCCAGTACAGCGCTGAACCTTCCATGGAAACTAAGGTATACTCAAGTTTCATGTCCTCCGGTGTTTTCTCAATAGCAAACAACTATTCCGCATGGGAGAGCCATGATGATGGATCATCACCAGCAAAGATTTGGGACAATCTGAGTGTTTTGATTAGATCTCAAAACCCCTTGATGAATTTGCCTAAGTATAGTTCATCAGGATGATAGGCTCAGGATTAGATAGGTTAGAATAGATTTTTCTATTCACAGGTATTCAGTTCAGGGGGAACGTACTAAGGAGTGAAGACTGATGGAGACGTCCTTAAAGTCTAAAGTCTGAAGCTGTTCCAACCCTGAAGGTGTTGAACATCCTGAAGATGGTCAACCTGAAGCTGCAACCTGAAAAACCTAGAAAGACTCCTGAAGATGCCTAGAAGCCATCCTGAAGAAGACCACTGATCTTGACAGAACTAAGTAGACTAAGCATGCTCAGGGAAGTCTTTGTCAGTGAAGGCTCAGTGTAACCTTGATCAGGCTGAACGTCCTTCTGATGTTTATAAGTCCTGACTTGGGCCTAGTATCAGTTAACCTGATATTCGTAAGTCTTGAGACCCAAAGGTTACACGTGCGAATGGAAGTCTGATGAAGCAGAAAGAATGTCAGAGTCTCCAACAAAAGACAAGCATTTATCCTGAGTTAAGAATGAGAAACTCAGAGTTATAAATGTATGAGGTTCAGTAAAGTCAAAGCCGACAAACTTGCCGTTGGACAAGCGACCAGTTAGAAGGCGACATGTATGTACGGAGATTGAGCGCATTTAATGCTTCTCAGAGGTGCAGGCGGCGGATCAGAAACTTTGCCATACTAGGTATGGGTTTTGTCAGACAAGGACAACCAGAACCTGCACCTACCTAATATAGAAGGTTTGAGACGGATCATCTCCAATGGATCTTTTTCAAACCTCCTATAAATACAGAAGGTCTTGCTCCCATTCAAGACTGACGGGAAATTTGCAAGAGAAAGCATTCTCAAGATTCCAAGCACTCAAAGCGAATTTGAAGCAACACTCTGAACTTTAAGTTTCCCTAGTGTTGTAGTAGGAATCTCATTCTGTATTTTGCTTAGAGTATTGATC
>JAPKLY010001714.1:9165-36874 GCA_026898435.1 Prunella vulgaris
ATATTGGTGACGAAAGAATATGTCACTAATTACTATGAACAATTAGCAACGAAACATAAAATTGTCATTAATATTATTTATTATATGACGACTATGATCGTCACTAAATACAATGACAATCGTCACCAAATAATAGTGTGACGAATTAAGTGCGTCACCAATTCTTTTGAATAATTAATGACGAAACGTATAGTTGTCACAAAAATTCTATTTTACATGACGTTGAATATCGTCACTAAATATTATGAATATCGTCACCAAAGTTTATTGTGACGAATTTCTTATTTTTGTCATGAAAATTTCGAATTAGTGACGAAAAAAAACACCAGTGGCGACAAAAAGAAAATTCGTCACGAATTCTCACTTTTTAGTGAAGAAAATTAAATTTTTCACTTGTAGGTAACATATTGTGACGAATTTTGTGTCGTCACACAAAATTTCGTCATGGAATGTGTGATTTCCTGTAGTGACACGCTCGCCCCTATAAGTTGATGGAACAAATCATCAATCCTTGGTAAAGGATATTTGTTCTTAATCGTGAGTCGATTAAGCTCGCGGTAGTCAATGCACATCCTCCACGAACCATCCTTTTTCTTCACGAACAAAACTGGCGCTCCCCAAGGTGAAACACTTGGTTGGATGAACTTCTTATCCAACAACTCTTGCAATTTCATCTTTAACTCCTCGAGTTCCTTCGGCGCCATACGGTATGGTGCTTTCGAAATTGGGGCAGCTCCCAGAATTAAGTCGATTGCAAATTCCACTTGTCGGTCGGGTGGAATACAGGGCAACTCCTCGGGAAAAATATCAATGAACTCGTTGACAACAGCTACGTCCTCCAAGTTTGGTACTTTAGTGTCCGTGCCCATTACATGGACAAAAAAACCCTCGCACCCTTCTTCCTTGAGCATCTCCACGGCTTGCATTGTGGTGATGATTAAATTATGCTTGCTAGGTCGAGACCCGAAATACGTCAACTCCTCTCCACTAGCCAACTTGAATGTCACCTCCCTCTTCTCGCAATTGACAGTAGCATGATATTTTGCTAGCCAATCCATGCCAAAGATAACATCGAATTGGCCCATCTCGATGACATGCAACTCCCCTTCGAGATTCCTCCCACAAATTTCAAGTTTTGCGTTTGAAACAACCTTACTTGTGAAAACGGTCTTACCCGAGGGGATACTAACTTTTAAGGGTTTACTACTATCAACAAGATCACAACCAATCTTCATACAACAACTAAGCGAGATGAAAGAATGTGTAGCTCCGGTATCAAACAATGCAATTATTGGTACCGAATTTAAAGTGAGTATACCTTCCAATGTCTCCGAAAGAGATTGACCCTCATCCGGCTCTCCCGTAAGTGAGAAAACACGTGCTTGTGTAGTGTTCCTAGGCCGTATCGGGCAATCGGGCATCTTATGCCCGGCTTGTGGCATCGATAGCAAACATCCTTTCCCATGAGGCACTCTCCCCTATGGTTCTTCCCACACTTGGTACACGGTGTGATCGTCACTTGATCTCCTTGCTAAGGCTTAAAGCCTTGAGTTGCTCCTTGTACTCCAAGGTTAGGAAGTTTCCTTGCTCCGCCGGCTTGATCCCATTTTCTCTTGTTCTCACGTGACCTCCGGTCTGCTTCTTCCTTCAAGCAAGCTCCCATTTGTTCGGCTCTCTCGAATGCTTCGGAATAAATGAGGTTTCCCAAAGCTAACAAGACATGTTGAATTTCGGCCCTTAGTCCTTTGACGAAACGGAGAACACGCTTACGCTCGGTGTCGACAAGATGGTGAGCGAAACGTGCTAGTTGGCTAAATTTCAACTCATACTCCGCAAACGTCATACCTCCTTATCGTAGGTTGAGAAATTCGCTCTCCCTCCTATCCTTGTAGGATTGCGGGTAGTACCTTTCCATCAATATCTCCTTGAAACGCTCCCATGTCAAAGCTTGCCTCTCCTCAACCGGGCGAATCCTCCAATAACTTGCCCACCAATGGTCGGCATCTTGAACCAATTGGAATGCTACGCAAGCAATCCGTTGTGCATCGGTGCACTCTATTAACTCGAAAACTCTTTCCATTGAACGGAACCATTCTTCAACGGCATCCGGTCTGTCACGTCCATTGAAAGTAGCCGGTTTGTACCTCCTAAATTGTTCTACCACTTGCGCGGTATTGTTGGCTACGGGTGCATAAAGAGGTTCACGTCTTGGAGGCATCTAAACGCTCAAGCCCACAAGACAACGTAATTGATCAATCAATTCTAAAAAAATAGTCCTATAACTTATTCTTAGAACTATTACTAAACATACCTTACTAAGCATTCATACTTATCAAAATCCTAGTCATGTCTTCTTAGGCCATCGTACATACACAACGAAAATAATACTTGTATAATGCATTTTCTTGAAAAACATATTTTCTTAAAAAAAAACTTTCTTTCACAACTTTCATAAATATCTTCCATGACCTTGTCATGCCTCATAAATCATAAATCATTCCTTTGAAATCTTAAACTTGAATCTTTGAAAATCTTTACATACCTTGGGACTCGGAGATGGCTACGGCGGCGGTGATGGATGGAGATTAATCTTTTAAATCTTTTCATAAAATACCACTCAAAAATAATATTTTAATTTTTACGAGTCTACAAGAACGTAAACCCGCTCTGATACCACACTGTCACTCCCTAAAATTCTAAGCATTTCAAATCAGCGGAAGTCTTGATTTTAAACAAATAATTTAATAAAAATATCTTTTAGAACGTGCTCCCTTTATACTTGAAATAAAAATTCTTTTCTTTGAAAATCCATTTTGAACTAAAATCAGAGTAATAATCATACAATCAAAATAAATAACTCATCCAATACATCCATAGAATTCATAATATATCATTCCAAATATTCATAGCATTTTTCAATAATATTCACATGTGAATTAAACTTATTCTAATATCATTCAACACATAAGTCATCAATTAAATCATGAAATAACTCATAAATAATTCATGAACAGCAGTTGGTACCTAAAACTTTCGAAAACAGCTTGGGTGTACTCATCAAAACCGCATGTGTATAAAAATAGTCCATTAACTAATACTAATTCCATTTTCTTAAATACTATTATCTTACCAACCATCCTAAGACCTCTAAATACTCAAATAAATCATATCAAACATACTATAAGTACTTTCCACGAAAATCACTTTTTAAAACACATGAAAAGCTTGAAAAACAAAGTTATAGGACTAAATTCAAGATGAAACTTTAAAACGATTATCCTCCATATTTTTATGACAAAAATACTCAATATTTTATGGCTATTAAAACTGCCAAAATTTCGAAAATAGGCTGGTCATAAAATCGGTATTTTTAAAACAAGAATTTTTTACTACTAGAATCACATATAGGACTAAAATCAGTTTCTCGACTTCTACTAAGCAAAAACTCACGAAAATTGGTCAATATGCATCTTAAATCATGGAAAATATTTCATAATTTTTGGAGTTATAAAACTTAACTTATCGGTCATGCAAATTAAGGACAATAACTATTTCTTAAGAACAATTAAACACATAACTCAAACACTTAAGCATGCTTCTAAATTCGAACCATCAGCTGCCAACATTATAAATAAGTCCATCAACTTAACTCCTTAAATTCATGCAATTTAACACTTAATCATAATAATAATAACACCTCATAAAATTTATAATAAAATCTCATAATCCATCAAACTATAATAAATCCTAAATCAAACATCTATGTGTCCATGCACTCAATGAAATAAAACATGCATACATCAAATCTTGTGGCAAACATAAAAGGGCCGAAAATCATCAATAAAACTCTTGCAACTTAATATAATAAAAGCCTACTTGGTAATTAATAAAAATCTTCATTCATTAACTTCTTTAACTCGCATCACATCCACCTTCCTCCGCATCACCTATCTCGTCATCTTACTCTTGAAAATCTGAAAATATAATTCGGTGAAGGGGTGAGTAAGTATAAAATAATCACTCCGTGGGGATAGTTTAGTTCGAAGTCTAAATATAATGGACATGTAAACGTGAAAACATACCAGTCATTCTAAATCTTTGATACGACTTAAGCGTATCTCTTTTGACACTACATAAGAGCATCCATTCTTTGATACCACATAAGGATATCCATTAATTTGGCACTACTTAAGAACACCCATTGGTTGATACTTCATAAGAGTATCCATCCTTTTAGCACATAAACACATAAACACATCAAACATAGTTTTTAAAAATCGAACTAAAGTTACCACTTTTCACCGTTTAAACCCCCACCTTTTCTTGTCTTGAAAATATAGAAGTGTTGTACGTTGGGGTTGAGTTTCGTGCGGTCCTGACGGATCCGCCTTGGCTCCTCCAGCAGGGCCTTGTCTTTAACAGCTATAAAGACGTGGTCGACGGAGACCGTGAGGACCTGGTTGAGCTTCTCCTTGAGCTCTTCCCCCTCGCCAAAAGCTTTCAGGTTCCGGGGGGCTTTGTATGTGCCCCCGGACTTCTTCCCGTAGGGCTTCCTCTCCTCTTGGGCACCAACCTCTTTCAGCAGTGCCTCCTGCATAGCCACGAACACCCCCGCCTTGTGGCGGAATTCGGTGTAAGTTTTGGGACATGCAAGGCGCATCTCCTTCCAGAGATCGGTGCCTTTTTTTAGTCTGGCCATCGCTGCGATAACCTTCGTGTCCTCGCTCACCAGCTCACCTTCCAGCAGGATTTTATCGAACCTCTCCAGGTACTGCTGGTCGGTCTCGCTCTCGCCTTGGTGGATGTTGGCAAGTCGGTGCTTCTGGGTAAGGTAGGACCCGAACCCAGAGAAGTGGGCAAAGAACTCCCGCGAGAGTTGGCCAAATGAGCAGATTGAACCCGGGGCAAGTGAAGAGAACCAGCGGTGAGCTCGATCCCCTAGGGTCAGTGGGAAATTCCGGCATTGAGTAGAGTCGGTGGTGCCAACCGAAATCATAAAGTCTGTGTACTTGGCCACGTGGACTTTCGGGTCGGATTCACCGGGAACTGGATTTTCTTCTGGACCGGTGCGTGAAGGATGGCAGGTGCCAATGGAGACGTGGGGAGAGTGGTGGCATCAGGTCCGCTAGACTTGGCTGCTACTTGGGCTTGTAGCATTTCGACGGCCTTTTTCAGCGAGGCCAGCTCGTCATCACGGGTCACCTCCGGCGGAGGTTACTCGAAAGCCATGCATCTCGTGGACTCACGTCCCCGAGGTGCCTCACTCTGGGGTGACCTCTCCGTGATGGGTTGGAATTGGCATCCAGCATGGGGGCCCAACCTGTCGGTGGCGGCCCTTCTCAATCTTTCGTGGGCGGACCTGTGTGGTTGCTGGTGGGAGTCCCCGTGGGATGTGGCTGGGGCCACTGCCCGCTCATTCTCCCCGTACCTCGGGCCCAGATGACCTTGGAGGACTTCCCTCCTCTGTGATTGGTGCGTGGCGGAGGCTTCGGTGTAGGCTGAAGCCCACCCGGTGTATGGGGCGGGTTTCTCCACCACTTTGGCCTTGTCGGCCCTCTCCCTGTGCTGGTGAGCTTGTTCTAAGCTCGCCTCCTGCTCGGTGTGGAGGATGCTGTACTCCCCCCGGGTCTGGGTGCCCTGGGTTGGCCTGGTCTGCTCCCGAGTCTCGGCAGCTGGAGCTCGCCTGGGCACTAGGGCGAGTTCATCATTCTGCCTTTGCTGCAACCTCTGCAAGGTTGCGATGGTGCGCTGGAGCTCGTCGGGGTTGTTGGCCAGGTCCCTCAGGGCAGGGATTAATTCTTCGCCACTACAACTCGCGGAGGTCGAGGAGCTGCGGTGTTCTTCTGGGGAGGTGGGTGCGAGGTCTCCACTACTTGGCGTGAGGTTTCCGCCTCGGCCTAGTTTTGGTGGCCCCCCTTGGACCTTCCGGCAGCTGCTGAGGTCTGCCCTTGGCAGCTCAAGTGTTAGCCATTTTTAAATTTTGGAGGAGGAAACTTGCTACAGGTCGCCGAGGTGGACGGAGGTCGCCGGGGTGACGATCGTCCAGCTTAGGTGGAGCTGTGCAAATTTTCGTCTAGCCTCGCGTGTGACGAATTATCCAAAATTCGGTTTATTCATGTACACGCGCACGTTTGAAAACTTTTTCGGGCAGATTTTGGGCAATCCAAAAATCTGGGTTTTTTATCTAAAGGAATGAATATGTATGTGTATCTTCAAGTGTTCTTAAGTTTTATCAAGAACACCTTCAAATCTTCAAACCTTCAAACAAACCCTAACTTTTGTTCTTGAAAATTTTAATTTTTCAGATTCGGGGAAGGCACCCCTCTTTCTAGCGCCAAATTGTTGATAGAATTTACTAATCGATGTATTTATGTGGCCGTTATATCGTATTAATTCTACCAAACAATAATCTAAGATTTTGTGTTCTTGGATATAATATAGAGAGAGAAATTATTATGATTGGAAAGTATTAGAATTGTCTTTTAGTTACAAGAGAGGTCTTATTTATAGGTGCGTGAGTGCGGGACGACACCTTATGAGCTTATTTGGCTTCCGGTGTTGAACAAGGTCCGTAACCTTCGTCCTGGTCCCTCACACTCCTCCCTACATCGTGCCTCATCCTACTACAATGCCTTGGACTAGATGGGCCTCATTAAAAAGA
Source organism: Prunella vulgaris (assembly GCA_026898435.1). NCBI lineage: Eukaryota > Viridiplantae > Streptophyta > Magnoliopsida > Lamiales > Lamiaceae > Prunella > Prunella vulgaris. The sequence goes on from JAPKLY010001714.1 coordinate 15,827, forward strand.
GCACAACCATTGGGATCTAGCAGGCCACAAGACGGGCTCCCAGGCGAGCTCCGATGTCTTGTGTGGCTTCAGGGTGCCGTTTAGTAATGAACCTCGCCGAAGTGGGGGGCGAGCTCCTTTAGGCAAGCTCCGGGGCGAGCTGCCCTCCAGTTGGTCGAGCTAGGCGACCTCCGGGGTCCTTGCAATTCGATCGTATCAGTTCGCCTTGTCAACAGATGCAAGGCTCTCTGTATTTATAGGTAAGATTTGAAAAAGATCTGTTGGAGGAGATCTTCACAAATCTTTCCAATTTAGGGTGGTTGCAGGCTAGATGTACTTGTTGACCTTTTTCCCTAGCTTAATTAGGAAATTCTGTGCCGCCGCCTGTAACTCTGAGACGCATTAAATGCCGCATTAACTACTGCGTAGACTCCGTACATGCGTGTCGAAAGGCGATTGGCTCTCCGTACAAATGGCTAGTTGGTCGTCTGACACTTGTCCTTCCTCGTTCATTCAATACTCTGAGTTTCTTATCATTTACTCAGGCTGAATGTTTAACTTTAATGGAGTCCACTGGCATTCTTTTTATTTCTCAGGTGTTAAAAATAAATGTTAACTGACCCATCGCATAAATAACCTTTTTGCTTTGGACTTACATGAGTTAGATAAACTGACTCAAGGCCTAAGTCAGGTCTTACGAGCATTCAGCTCAGCCTGATAGGTTATTCAATCCAGTATGTGTAACCTCTTTGCTTTGGACTTACATGAGTCAGATAAACTGACTCAATGCCTAAGTCAGGTCTTATGAGCATTCAGCTCAGCCTGATAGGCTACACTTACTCTTCACTGACTAAGTTCTGTCCTGAGCATGCTTAGTGTATTCAGTAGAAGCATTAGCCAATGGTACTCCGAATTGTCTTCAGTATGGATCTTCAAGCTTCGGTCTTCAGCTTCAGTTCAGGCAATCTTCAGCAAGACTTACTCTGATCTTCTTCAGGATGAATTACACTTCAGACTTCAGATAATTGGGTCGACTCCAATATTATTCAGTCTTCAACACGTTCCCCCTGAGCTGAATCCCTAACCTGAGTATCCTGAACTAGACAATCCTGACTAACTGTACTTAGGCAAATCATTAGGGGTTTTGGGATCTAATCAAAATACTCAAATTGTCCCAACAATTTCCCCCTTTTTGATGATGCCAAAACCCTTAAGCTAATTCCTAACCATCTAAACAATCAATTGACTTAGTCAGTGAAATAAGTTCAGTACCTCCTGACAAACTTGGCACTTAGTCTATAAGATGGAAATAAGGAATGGGTTAGTATAGTTCTTGATAAGAGTGCTGAAAAATAGATCAAGAGTTAATAAGAAGTTGTACTCAGGAACAATAAATAACTTCATTGATATTCAAAAGGAAAGTACAAAGTCCTGAAGCTATTACATAGATGTTCCTGAACAACTGAATCCTGATCTAATTCACTCTTCGTCTCCTTCCCAGCAGCTGGCCGGAATGCCATACATGTCGAGCACCCTCTTCAGGCAAAGATCCAGCTTGATTGGATCAGTTGCGACATTTAATACTTGGGCAACTCTGACAACTTCGGCCTGAACGGCTGCTCTGTCCAGCTGATTAGAGTTCCTTATGAGGGGAGGGGAGTACCTGACCATGTCAGGAGGAGCAATCTCTACGCCTTGTGCGTCAGCCTGTCGAATAACTTTGATCCAGAGATTTGGATACTCCTCCATCATCCAGTAGTGGAAGATGTCTGCCTTATCTTCATTCAGATCACTCCAGATCTCCACTACATCAAAGAGGTAACTCCACCTATTCCGGACTGGAATCCAGTGTTCCATCATCTCCACCGGAATGATCTCTTCAATCAGCATGGACATCGGAGGTCCCTGACCCTGAACAACCTTCAACTTCCACCGAGTCTTCTTCTTCGGAGCTTGAGCAGACTTGTACTTTTCCAACTGAGAGGTCAAGTACTCATTAGACTCCTTCAGCATCTGAATCTGACCGAGGTGCCTAATTTTAACCAGCTTCGCCATCCTCTCCTTCACGGTCATTTCAGGAACCTTCCTCTAAGTTGAACCTGGGAACTGAGCTTCCTCTGATTCTTCCCAAATGGTAGCCAAAGGATCCTCAGTCTGCTTTAGCTTCTTCTGAGCAGGCTGAATCTGACTTGCCTCAGCTGCGCTACGGACCTCATCCGTTTCCTCTCTTCTCCACTGGGACCAAGACCTGATTTCTTCTGCAGAACAGTCTGAATCAGTTTCTTCTTCCTTGTTGTTGGTCCCGAAATGAGTATAATCAGTGTATGGGGGGAAATACACTGATGTCAGATTTTTCTAAATACTCAGAAAAATGCTCTTACACAATCAGTCAGGAAGATCCTGATGATACTCAGCAAAACTAATAGTTCGCAGGGGCAGCAGGGACAAGTCAGTAACGGAGTCAGATAGGCTGAGTGTGAGTGATGTGCTCAGAAGCTCAGTAGAGATAACAAACCTACTGACTGCTCGAAAGCAATTCAGTTGGACTACTATCTCAGTAAGCTAGAGTACGTGCAGAATGTGAGCCCTTAGTTTCTACTCGTTTTAGTTTCTGAAAATGTTTTCTCTGAGTTTGCTTTGTAAATGGTGGTTAAGGCTGGTGCACAGTTTTACATATCAGGATGAAGAATCAGTCATGATAGTTTTCTAAACAATACAATATGCTCAGTTTATTATGATGACAGTTATGATCCTGAACAAGACTGTAAATCAGCACACAAGGGTCTTTTTAACGTGGTTCGAAGATAACCAACTGCTACGTCCATGACCTGATTTAACAGGAAGCTATTCTCAAAACCCTGAGGATAGTTACTTGGGTTTTACGTGCCAAGGGACACGAATAGCCAACTTTCTCTCTTAGGAACTGACCCCTGGGTGGTTTTACAAGTCTAGTCCTTCTAACCAACCAATCTCACACCCTGAGTGGTTTGGTATTCTTGGTTTCCAACTAAGGATAGCCCTAGCAATACAAAGCAATGCTAAAGATTAGAGCTATCAGAACTAAGCAAATACAGAGTGAATCCTACTACAACACTAGGGAAATTTAATTGCAGAGTGTTGTTCAAAGTATGCTTTGAGTGCTTGGATTCTTGAGAGCTTTCGCTTGGAAATTTCCCGTTAGCCTTGAATGGGTGCAAGGCTCTCTGTATTTATAGGTAAGATTTGAAAAAGATCCGTTGGAGGAGATCTTTACAAATCTTTCCTATTTAAGGTGGTTGCAGGCTAGATGTACTTGTTGACCTTTTTCCCATACTTAATCAGAAAATTCTGTTCTACTGCCTGCAACTCTGAGATGTATTAAATGCCGCATTAACTGCTGGGCAGACTCCGTACATCCGTGTCGAAAGATGATTGGCTCTCCGTTCAAACGGCTAGTTGACCATCTGACACTTGTCCTTCCTCGTACATTCAATGCTCCGAGTTTCTTGTCAATAACTCAGGTTGAATGTTTGTCTTTAATGGAGTCTACTGACATCTCTTTGTCTCTCAGGTGTTAACATAAATGTCAACTATCCCATAGCATAAATAACCATTTTGTTTTGGACTTACATCGATCAGATAAACTGACCCAAGGCCTAAGTCTGGTCTTACGAGCATTCAGCTCAGCCTGATAGGTTATTCAGCCCAGTAAGTGTAACCTTTTTGCTTTCGACTTACATGAGTCAGATAAACTGACTCAAGGCCTAAGTCAGGTCTTATAAGTATTAAACTTAGCCTGATAAGTTACACTACTCTTCACTGACTAAGTTCTGTCCTGAGCATGCTTAGTGTACTTAGTAGAAGCATCAGTCAATGGTACTACAGATTGTATTCAGGATGGATCGTTAGGCATCGAACAAGGTAGCCTCTTCTTCTTCTAGCTTTTCCCATCCCTTTTTCTCCACAACAATGGCAACTTCCGGATAGGTTGCTCTCCTGGTCAAAGCATAAATACGGAGCTGAACTACCTCCTCTTGCTGAGCTTCGGTCAGATCATAGAGATGCTGTGAGACAACCTTCTGAGCCTGATTCTGAGTCAGCACTTCAAACGGAGTCAGACTGCCTTTAGCTGGAGCTGGGAATATCCATGGCATTTCGAGCATAAGTGGTGTCTCTTCAACAGTAGACGGTTCAGGCTGATGCTCAGACTCAGCATGAGTCTTTTCGATCTCCATAGGTTCCCCCTTATCGGGTTCCCCTTGAGCATCTGTGTCTTTCTACATGGGTTCCACCTGAACCTCTACATCCGTCTCCTTCTCCACTTCCTTCCCCTTCTCTTCAGAAGCTGATGGAGTTATCTCCAACCCGGCCACCATTTAAGGAACCACAATCAGGGCAGACTGAATCTGCTCATCTGCTTTGTCGCTTTCCAGAACTAGATCTGGCTCCTGAATTGGTGCAGCAACAACTGGTTCCTGAGTCAAACCAGTTCCTTGCTCAACCTCCTGAGCAACTTGTAGCTCAATCTCCTGAGCAATTGTCTGATCATCCACCTAGGCAGATTCCTGAACGTTCTCAGTATCAGAAACCTGATCGGTTTGCTCCTTTCCCTTAGGATCTTCCATCACCACCTCATCTTCCAACACTTCTTCCTCAGAAGGCTTCCTTGTCAGTCTGTCCTTAGACGGTGATACTGACTTAGCATTTGAAGTGTTCTTCGGTTTTACAATGATGGACTTGATGGTAGTGGTGGCTTTCTCTGTTTCCTTCTTCTCCGAAGGTTTCTTCTAACCCTGCTTCTTCAATGCCTTGCCCTTCCCAACTGACAAGCTCTTATTGAGAGTCTGCTTGCCAGTCAGATCAGTGAAGTTCTCTCTATCCAGATCTCCAAGAGCAAGAGTCTGAAGCATCATAGAGATGCGAGTACCATAGTGAATTGGCTTCAAGAATGTGCAAGTTCCATCGGCACCTTCTATTACCTTGTTGCGCTCAGCAACCAGTTGCAGAATGAAGAACTCCTCCCAGTCAAAAAAGCTTTTCCTCCACCACAGCCTTCATCAGGTACAACTTTGGCCTAGACACTTGCTTTTTGCCTCCAGCAGTTGCCATAATTGACTGACAAACCAAATCCAGCAAGTGTCTTGCCACCGGGGTCAGAACTGACATGTTGAGTCTGACCTTAATTAGAGGCTTCCCCCATCAGCAAAAGAATTCAGAATATCTTGCTCTTTCCCAATACCATAAGTGTGGGGAAGATCTAACTTCATCTTCTCCTCAGAATGGGACAGATTGAAGGTCTCCATGATCAACTTCCTGACATTTATTTTGATCCAGGTTCTCTTCAAACCAGTCTCTCCATCCACTTCAGCAGAATGTTGAGTGGGAATGGAGGATACCAACTCACCCCCTGCGTTCTCCCGTAGTCTTATCAGGAACCTAGCAACCAGAGATGGACACAATTTCTCCGGTATCTTCGTAACCCAGTCGAGAATACAAGCCTTCGTAACCCAATCTTGAATGGGCATGATGTCTGGGTGCCCAGATGAGAAATCGGCCATTGGTTCACAGTTGACTTGGCCTTTCAACGCCTCCAGATTGACAAGGAACATGGTGGTCCTGGAAGGCGCCATGAAATCCGAAAGATTAGTGTAGAGAGAGAAATATAGTATAGGATGCAAGAACTCAGAATGTGGAAAGTTTCCTCAGGATGAGATCGACACCTATTTATACTAAAAATTCAGTCATATCGGACGGTCCAGAATAAAAGACCTTTAATATTCAACGGTTGAGATTAATTCTTAACACTGCATGCACATGGATTGAGCAGTTTCGGATTTCAAAGGTCATAATTCAAAAACTTTATTGGAAACTATTCCCGCCTCTTTCGCATTTAATGCACGTCAGAGGATGTCCGTATTTAATTCAAATTATTGCATTAAATAATAACCGAATAATAAACGAACGGATGATATTAAATGACAAAAAGATTTGATTTGACAACTCGGCAAAAACTATCAAGGATGATGTAAGCAAGATATGATGACTAAAAATAATTCAGGAAACATACCATTCAGTTAGATTTTATTTTCTGACTGATACCACTTTTGACCTATCAGGGTGACAAGCCCTGAATTCAGTGTCCTGAATCTTAGTCAGTCTATACTGATCATCCTTTCATACTGAGTGTTCCCCCTTCAACCATTCACTCTCTACAACTCCTTCATCCTGATCCTTAGTTAGTCATTCCCTCTGACCTTATGCATGCTGAACTGAGATTCAGACTGAACCTCCTAAGCCTAGGTCAAGGAGTCCTAACTCTACTGACAGCTCAACAAACCTGGTTTCAGGCAAAGCCTTAGTCAAGATGTCAGCTCTCTACTTGTCAGTAGGGACCCTCTTCATCCTTATGTCCTTCTTCTCAACATGATCTCTTATAAAGTGATGCCTGATGTCTACATGCTTACACCTTGTGTATAAGACTGGGTTTTGGGATATGGCAATGACACTATTGTTGTCACAATAAATTGGGACTTCAGTGGCCTCAACATGGTAGTCTCTCAGTTGTTGCTTCAACCAAAGGATCTGGGAGAAACAACTGCCTGCCGCCATATACTCAGCCTCAGTAGTAGACGTTGCTACACTTTTTTATTTATTGGAAAACCAAGAGATCAGTTTACTGCCTAGAAACTGACATGTGCCTGTAGTTGATTTCCTATCAAGTCTACAGCCTCCATAATTTGCATCAGAATAGCCAGTCAGTTCTAGGTTATCATCAGAGGGATACCAAAGTCCTAAATTAACAGTACCTTTCAGGTATTTCAGTATCTTTTTGGTACTCTCTGGATGACTCTTCTTTGGATCAGACTGATACCTTTCACAAACTCCGACTACATAAGTGATGTCAGGACGACTTGCAGTCAGGTACAATAAGGATCCAATTAGTGCCCTATATTCAGTATGATTTACTGAGGTCCCCTCCTTGTCAGGATCTAGCTTCTCATTTGTGTTCATGGGAATACGTGAGACTTTGGTGGTCTGAACTCCAAACTTCTGAATCAAGTCCCTCGCATACTTGGACTGATTTATGAAGATTCCGGAGTCAGTTTGCCTGACTTGGAGACCCAGAAAGAAAGTCATTTCTCCCATCATTGACATCTCAAACTTCCCCATCATCAGCTTGCAGAATTTCTCACAAAGCTTCAGGTTTGGTGATCAAAATATTATGTCATCCACATAAATCTGAACCAAGAGTATGTCCTCCCCTTCGAAAATCCTGAAGAGGGTCCTGTCCACTATTCCTTTCATGAACCCGTGTTCTATCAGTAATTGGGAAAGTGTATCATACCAAGCTCTCGAAGCTTGCTTCAGGCCATAAAGAGCTTTCTTCAGGTGATAGACCTTATCACCGACTTCGAACCCTGGAGGTTATTCCACTTAAACCTCCTCGTTCAGTACACCATTCAGAAATGTACTCTTGACGTCCATCTGATACACTTTGAACTTCTTGAATGTTGCATAAGCCAAGAACAACCTGATTGCTTCTAACCTTGCAACTGGGGTAAAGGTCTCATCATAGTCGATTCCTTCGGCCTGAGAATAACCCTTAGCCACTAGTTTGGCCTTGTTCCTGAGAACAACATTCTTCTCATCCCTCTTGAAAACCCAGTTGGTGCCAATTACATGTTGACGCCTAGGTCTCTCAACTAACTCCCAAACCTGCTTCCGCTCAAACTGATTGAGCTCATCCTGCATGGCTAGGATCCAGTTGGGGTCAACAAGAGCTTCTTCTATGCTCTTAGGTTTCTGATCATTCAGGAAATAACAAAACATAGCGCTCTCACCAAAGGACAACCTTGTCCTGACCCCCTCATTGACATCACCAATGATGTCAGCCAATGAGTGATCATTTAGCCACCGCCTCCTGCTGACGGCTGCACCGGGAGTTACTGACGTTCTCTCGCCTGAACTTGAAATGTTAGTCTCGATAATAATAGGTAAAGAAGCGGAACGAGCAAGAACAGGGCACACACAGTCATTCCCTGAGGGTTGTACAATATCAGGGACATTGTTTCCCCCTACAGAGTTGGACTCGGTAACTATCTCAGGTGCAGAAGCATCATCACCGACAGTACGTACCTCAGGTTGAGTCTGTGCCTCCATCTGAGACTCAACATTCTCCGAGGCTGGGGCTTGCTGAGGGTTGGCTTGAGGTCCATCCTGATAGTCATCGTCATCCCATCCTTTGGGAGCATTCACGAATTTGACCTTGAACTCAGGATTATTCAGGCTCAGTCTTGTCACCCTCTTGGTAACCCCCTCAGTGTCAGGATTCGGAACCTGTTTTCTACGTACTGATGCTGTCTCATCAAACACAACATGAGGTGTTTCCTCCACACAAAGGGTCTGACAGTTATACACCCTGAAAGCTTTACTGACTGAGGAGTATCCTAAGAAAACTCCCTCATCAAACTTGCTATGAAAGCCTTTCGGCTGGTCTTTCCTAATGTTCAGGATGAAACACTTACACCCAAAAATATGTAAATAGGAGATGGGAGGCTTCCTTTTATTCAAAGTTTCATAAGGTGTCTAAACATGTTGTTTGTTCAGCATAGATCGGTTCTGAGTGTAGCAAGTAGTGTTGATTTCTTCAGCCCAGTACTTCTTGGGTAGTCCTGACTCAGCCAACATGGTCCGGGCAGCTTCCTTCAGGGTTCGGTTACTTCTCTCAGCTACCCCATTCTGCTGAGGGGTCCTGGCTGCAGAAGTCTCATGAGCAATACCTAGGTCAGTACAAAAATCAGTTCCCCGATCTGATCTGATCCTGACGATGCTCTGACCCTGTTCAGTACTCAATTTCTTGAGTAGCTCAGGAAGCTTGACCTGAGTCTCTTTCTTATTCAACAAGAAAATAACCCATTTGTACCTGGAATAGTCATCAACAACAATAAGGGTATATTTCCTACCATTCATGCTGACAGGAGTAATCGGACCAAAGAGATCCATGTGCAGGAGCTGAAGCACACTGTCAGTTGAGAAGGTATCTTTTTCCTTGAATAAAGCTTTGGTTTGCTTGCCTTCCTGACATGCTCCGCACACGTGGTCTTTGTTAAAAACTTCATTAGGTAGACCCTCTACAAGAGAAAGGCGAGAGATTTTGTTAATAATCTTGAAGTTTAAGTGACTCAGGCGTTTATTCCAAAGCCAACTGAGCTCAGATGAGCTCTTAGCGACCAAACAAGTTTCAATAGAGCTGCTCTTAAAGTCAGCAAAGTAAACGTTGCCTCTCCTGACACCTGTAATCATAACCTGCAGTGTAGATTTATCTTTCACAAGGCATATGTTAGATGTAAACTGTTGGTCCCGAAACGAGTTAGATCAGTGTATGGGGGGGATACACTGATGTCAGATTTTTCTGAAAGACTCAGAAAAATGCTCCAACGTACTCAGTATGCTGAATGTCCGCAGGGACAGCAGGGACGGTTCAGTAACGAGTCAGATAAGCAGAGTAAGAGTAAAGTGCTCGGAGACTCAGTAGAGATAACAAACCTACTGATTGCCCGGAAGCGAGTCAGTTGGACAACTATCTCAGTGAGTCAAAGTACGTGCGGAAAGTGAGCCCTTAGATTCTACTCGTTTTAGTTTCTGAAAACGTTTTCTCTGAGTTGCTTAGTAAATAGGTGGTTAAGGCTGAGTGCACAGTATTCAGATTCAGGATGATTGATTCAGTCCTGAAGTTAAAGCCAATGCAGTATGTTCAGTTTAATATGATGACATTTATGATCCTGAACAAAACAGTAAATCAGCACACAGGGGACTTTTTAACGTGGTTCGGAGAAAACCAACTCCTACGTCCACGACCTGATTTAACAGGAAGCTATCCTCAAAACCCTGAGGATAGGTACTTGGGTTTTACGTGCCAAGGGACACGAATAGCCAACTTCCTCTCTTAGGAACTGACCCCTGGGCGTTTTACAAGTCCCAGTCCTTCTAACCAACCTATCTCACACTTTGAGAGGTTTGGTATTCTGGTTTCCAACTAAGATAGCTCTAGCAATACAAATCAGTGCTAAATATTAGAGCTATCGATCTAAGCAAATACAGAGTGAATCCTACTACAACACTAGGGAAATTTAATTGCAGAGTGTTGTTTATGATATGCTTTGTGTTTTTGGATTCTTGAGAGTTCTCTTGGAAATTTCCCGTTAACCTTGAATGGGTGCAAGGTTCTCCGTATTTATAGGCGAGATTCAAAATAGATCCGTTGGAGGAGATCAAATCAAATCTTTCCTATTTTAGGTAGATTGCAGGCTAGGAATACTGTTCGACCTACCCGCCATGCTTATTCTGGCAAGTTGTCACATCACCTGCAACCTTTTGAGACGCATTAAATGCCGCATTAAATGCTGCGCAGACTCCGTGCTTACGTGTTGAAAGATCATTGGCTCTCCGTTATAACGGCTAGTTGACCTTCAGACATTTATCCTTCCTCGTACATTCAATGCTCTGAGTCTCTTGTAATAACTCAGTCTGAACGTGTGCCTTAATGGAGTCTTACTGACATTCTTTTTGTCTCTTGTCCCATAGCATAAATAACCTTTCTGCTTTGGACTGACATGATTCAGGTATTCTGAACCACAGCCTAAGTCAGGTCCTATGTGCATTCAGCACAGCCTGATAGGTTATTCAGCTCAGTATGTGTTACCTTTTTGCTTCGGACTAACAGGATTCAGGTAAACTGAACCAAGGCCCAAGTCAGGTCCTATGTGCATTCAGCACAGCCTGATAGGTAATACTTACTCTTCACTGACTGAGTTCTGTCCTGAACATGCTTAGTGTATTCAGTAGAAACATCAGACAATGGTACTTCAGGAAGAATCAGCAGGCTTCGATCTTCAGTTTCAGAACAGACAATCTTCAGCGAGACTGACTGACTTCTTCAGAATGGTTTACACTTCAGACTTCAGTAAATTGGGTCGACTCCAATATTCTTCAGTCTTCAGTATGGTCCTTCTGTACTGAATCTCTGACCTAACTATCCTGAACTATTTTATCCTGAACACTATACTTAGGCAAATTCATCAGGGGTTTTGGGATCTAATCAAAATACCAAGATTGTCCCAACATAAACTCTAAACTATAACCACGGTCACAAAATTGACTGACAGAAAGCAGGTTATGCCTAAGACCCTCAACATAGGATACATTAAGCACTCTAACAGAACCAACAACAAGGGTACCGAATCCTCTGGTAAAACCCTTAGAGTTATCACGAAAGGTTACCTACGGGCCTTCCTGAGCTACGTAGTCCTGAAGGAGATCACGAAATCCGGTCATGTGCCTGGAACATCCTGAGTCCAAGTACCAGTCCTTCATCTGAAACATCAACATACACAGTCCTCTTCTTCCTTTGTACCTGGGAAATTGAGGGTGTATGGGTGTCAGCCTGAGTCTCAGGAGCCCTGGATTGATTCCTGGGGGTGGGCCTCCTGTTCCTCCTTGGCCTGGGTGCATTGGGCTGAGATCTGTCGTGAGAAGGAGCAGCTAGGGCCTGACCTCTAGGCACTTGAGGTCTGGTCTGAGTGTTATCGGAGTCAGGTCTCCGTCGCCCTTCAGGGACCACTTGGTCTGTCCTTCTCCTCTGAGGATTAGGACGCTCCTAATGGGCCTTGTGCCCTGCCTGAGGTCTCTGGACCTCAGTATTCCTTGGCCTTACCCGAGGCCTCCTCTGACCGGAGTTCCTTCCACCCTGAGCATTCTGAGGCTGAGCCTGAGAAGTGCTTGGGGCAGAGTTCCTCCCAGCCTGAGGGTTCCTAGGCTAAGCCTTGGAGTTCCCTTGGTCCGCCTTCCTCAACTCAGGATGAGGAACCTTGGCCTTTCCCTTAGGTTTTGGCCTTTGGCCCTCAGTTCTTTGCCTGACTGGTTCAGCAGACATATTCTCCTTCCCTTTGCCTTTATCCTGACGAGCAACACTTGAGCTCTTGTCGTCAGTTTGGGCAGGGACTAACTTTTTCTGAGAGTTGCTCCCTGAAGCACCTCTCTTCTTCTTGCCCTTTGGGTCTTTAGAAGCATCATAGCCTAACCCAGCTTTAGCACCATCGGTCAGCTGAGAGAAACTTGTTAACTCATCAACCACTTGGGAAGTTGTGTGTAACTTCTTCAGCTTTTCGTCAAGGCGCACATTTTCTCTTTTCAGGGCCTCAAGCTCAGTAGTGTACTGAAGCACCAGTTTCTGATGAGCATTCTCCTTTGAGACCAGCTCAAGATCCCAAGCAGTTTGCTCAGCACTAAGGCGAGCTTGCCACTCAGTTTTGAACATCCCTCACAGAGTAATTCACTCAATGATCTGTTGTTCCTGAGCAAGGAACAAATTAGTGTCACGAGTCTCAATCAGTGAGCTGATTACACCATTCAGTCTTTCAACCGCCATTGGAGTCTCATCATGCCTAATCCGGGCATGAAGCAACTCTTCCTGGAGGTTTACTAACCTCAAGGCTTCCTCAGTATCTCTCATTCTGAGAGACTCATTTAACCGATCATTCTCCCCACTCAGTTATGCATTCACATCTACTATGTGAATATGAGTCTCCTGCAGCCTCAAGAAATCAACCATCAATTGCTCTAGAGCGAGCTGAAGGTCGAGGTCTCTTGCTGAGTTTGAGCTAAGCTCAGGTGCGTGATCAGGAGAAGAGGCAGAAGAACATACCTCATCATCTGCCATCAGGCAGAGATCATCATACTCCTCATCGGAGAAGAGTTCAGGGGATCATCGTCCTGGGCCATCTGAATATGAGGAATCCTCAACCATCATAGCTTTCTGATCTGATGCCCTGAGGTCCCTCTTTTCTCTCCAATCTTCTCGCTGGCGAGCACTGAGCTCCGAACAATCATACTGATAATGTCCGGTCTTCTTGCAGTGGTAGCACAGATCTACATCAGAAAAATCAGGTTTGTCAGTGTACCTTTTATCAGATGACTCCCTCCTGCTCCCTGATGATCGTTCAGGTTTGGAGCTGGATCTTCTGGGATCAGCATCTTCTCTCCTTCTAGAGTTTCTCTCATCTCTGCGGCGCTCAGGCTCGTCTCTCTCTCTCCTGGAATCTGAACCCCTCCTTTCTTCCCTCCGGGGGCTCGATCTTTTGGGGCTGGAATACCTGCAATCACTGGAGTCAGTATAAAACTTCTTATACCTGATGAATCGAGAGTTCAGTTTCTCAAATCTCTGTGCCATCAGGCTGTACTCCAGGGCTAGCTCATCCTTTCTCTTATCTCTCAATGATTTCGAGCCAGATCCAGCCTCAGGCTCAGGAGTAGCTTTAAGAGCCACGCTCTTTTATTTCTCAGGTGTCTTCTCCTCACTAACCTCCTCACTGACAGCACCTTTCATCTTCCTCTTATCGAGGTCGAAGTCCAGAGCCTATAACTCTGAGAATAGGTAAGAGTAAGGAATGTTAGAAAGATCCTGAGTGTTCTTTAACAAGATCACTCTTGTGTCCCATCTTTCAGGGAGACAGTTCAGGATTTTAGATGACACCTCCCTCTTGGGAAACTCCTTCCCAAGGGTTGCTAACTCGTTCATCATCTTAATGAACCGAGCTTCAATCAGATCGATGGTCTCTCCATCAAGCATCCTGAATGCCTCGAACTTCCTGATAGCAAGATATCTCTTGTTCTCTTTAATCTTCTCAGAACCCTCACTCATCTCCTTTAGTGCCTCCAAGATCTCATTTCTAGTCTTCATATGCATGAGCCTGACCGAATTCTTGTATGAAACGGTGTGGAGTATAATGTTCTTAGCAACATTATCCTGTCCAATTTGCTTAATCTGGTCAGATGTAAGCGCGGACCTCTCCACTTCTTCATCACCGGCAGCTGGAACAGGGACATTACCAGCAACAGGCCAGGTGGTCTAAAGATTCCTCATGAATTTGATCGGACCATGCTCAATCACATTCGGCATCTAATCATGGATGGAGTAGAGATGTGCAAGGACCCTGAATTTCCAATAATCATAGTTGTCAATAGACAACTCAGGAAGATTGCCTTCAAGGCGCTTAGAACCGAATGCCATGATATGCAGTTTTCAGAAACAGATCTGTTCAGTTGACCACCAAAAGTTTCTCCTCAGAAACTATTGGTAAACAAAGTTAGTGGTCTTTTGAACCACTGCTATGATACCACTTGTTGTTCCCGAAACGAGTATAATCAGTGTATGGGGGGAATACACTGATATCAAAATTTTCTGATTTCTCAGAGAAATACTCAGTCAGGAAGATCCTGAAGTTACTCAACTAAACAGATAGTCCGCAGGGACAAGTCAGTAAGGAGTCAGATAGGCTGAGTATGAGTAATGTGCTCAGAAGCTCAGTAGAGATAACAAACCTACTGACTGCTTGGAAGCAAGTCAGTTGGACTACTATCTCAGTAAGCTAGAGTACGTACGGAATGTTAGCCCTTAGAGTCTACTCGTTTTAATTTCTGAAAAGGTTTTGTCTGACTTGCTTAGTAAGTGGTGGTTAAGACTAGTGCACAGTTTTACTGATCAGGATGAAGAGTCAGTCCTGATAGTTTTCAAAACAATGCAGTATGCTCAGTTTAAAGTGATGACAGTTATGATCCTGCACAAGAATGTAAATCAGCACACAAGTGTCTTTTTAACGTGGTTCGGAGATAACCAACTCCTACGTCCACGACCTGATTTAACTGGAAGCTATCCTCAAAACACTGAGGATAGGTACTTGTGTTTTACGTGCCAAGGGACACGTATAGCCAACTTCCTCTCTTAGGAACTGACCCCTGGGCGTTTTACAAGTCCCAGTCCTTCTAACCAACCAATCTCACACCCTGAGTGGTTTGGTATTCTTGGTTTCCAACTAAGGATAACCCTAGCAATATAAAGCAATGCTAACGATTAGAGCTATCAGTACTAAGCAAATACAGAGTGAATCCTACTACAACAGTAGGGAAATTTAGATTCAGAATGTTGTTTAAAGTATGCTTTGAGTGGTGGATTCTTGAGAGCTTTCGCATGGAAATTTCCCGTTATCCTTGAATGGGTGCAAGGCTCTCTGTATTTATAGGTAAGATTTGAAAAAGATCAGTTGGAGGAGATCTTCACAAATCTTTCCTATTTAGTGTGGTTGCAGGTCAGATGTAGTTGTTGACCATTTTCCCTAGCTTAATTAGGAAATTCTGTCCCGCCGCCTACAACTCTGAGACGCATTAAATACCGTATTAACTGCTGTGCAGACTCCGTACATGCGTGTCGAAAGCTGATTGACTTTCCGTACAAATGGCTAGTCGGTCGTCTGACACTTGTCCTTCCTCGTTCATTCAATACTCTGAGTTTCTTGTCATTTACCCAGGCTGAATGTTTGTCTTTCACTACAGGAAATTTAAGAAATCGCGATGAAAAAATTTGTCACTGAAACATCATTTTTCATCACAATTGATATTGTGTGATGAACTTTTTCGTGGCATAGATCGTCATTTAATGTGCGTGGTATTATGAAAAATGTGACGTTACATTAATTCGTCATGAAAAGGGCATCAATTGGTGACGAAATAGGTCATCGTCACTGTATGTTTTCATCTATTGTGATGCATAAATTGTCACTTTAGTCATAAAACCTTGTCACTTAATATGACGTTTCGTCACTAAAGTTCTATTTTATGTGAAGATATAAATAATTGTCACAAAACAATTTACTTTAGTGACGTTAATTTTGTCACGATTAGCTTGGTTATTTCGTCACATTTTCTATATTCGTCAAGAAAGAGTTGTTATTCGGTGATGAAATATTGATCGTCGTTATATGTGTACATATAAAATGAAGATGAAATTTGTCACTGATTAGTATGCTTTAGTGACAAAATTTTTATTGTCGCAAAATGCTGTGAAAATTGTGACAAATTGATTTTGTCACTATAATATATTATTTAGTGACAAAAATAATAATCATCACTAAAAGTTCATATTTGGTGACAATATATTGTTCGTCATATTTGACATTATTCGTCATGAAAGAATTGCAAAAAAATGAAGAAAATAATGATCGTGGTTATATATATATAGATATAATGACAACTAAGTTTTGTCACAAAAAATTGGACTTCAGTGACAAAATATAAGTCGTCATTAAAAGATGTAAAAATGGTGACAAAATATTTTTTTACATAAAAAATATTATTCAGTGACGATGATTATAATCGTCACTACAGAAATTGATGTAGTAACGACATATTTCGTCATGATTAGTCAACATATCGTGACTATTATTTCGTCATAAAAATGATACATATTGTGACGTATTTATTTCATTGTGAAATAATTCATTTTATTATCAATTTATTTGAATTTATATATATATTAAATCAGTAATAATACTAAATAATAAATATTACAAACAAAAAGTAAATTAATTAAAGATAAAAAAATTAATTTGCATTAATAAAAAAACTTGTTCAAGCAATTAGATAGCAATCAACAATCTTTGTTATCAATATTACATGAAACAATAAACTAAAAAAATCAAAGTCTTATATGTCTCCAAAACTAATTTCCATGTCATTATTCCTTTTTGCACTTCAAACAACGATGATGAAATCTTCTCCTCTGTAGATATCACCTATTAAAAAAAAATCATATCAGATAATATTATAAGAAAGCTTAACTCCACAAAGTATTAAGAAAATGATAATCATAAACTTTAAATGCACAAATACACTTACCATTCAAGAATGCATTGAAGGTGGAAATCATGCTTGCAGCTTGTAACCTACACGATAAATGGTATCCCCAACAGTAAGAAACAGCAAACAGAACACTATATTTTCACTTCACCGTGGAAGGAACACTATCAGAAAAGCCCTCAAGGCATATGCTAAATATGGGTCTTCACTGACACATAAGATCTAAGACTGGGTAAAAGAATATTAGATAATGAAAGTATCACAATCACCATAATTGACTGGATCAGTTAAATAAGAAACCCAAGCAGTTGATGAATCCAGAAAATAAAAGGAAAAATAAACAAAAATACATAACTGTTCACAAAAATCAAAACCATCAGTCCAAAATTTCACTCAAGTTAACACAGAATGCCATAGCTTTACACACAAGCATGAAATAATTTCAGCTATACAAAATCTCGGATCTCACAGTAATTCCTTCACATAATCAAAATCTAAGATTGAGTAAACGATAGTCAAAACAGCAGCATGGTTGGGTTCAGAAATCATCACCAAATTCAGATTAGAAGAACCATTAGCAGGTTTCATACTCAATGCACTAGAATTCAAGTTTTCAATATATGCAGCATTCTGCAAACCAGAATTAGGCTCCAACTTCGAAAGTTGAAAACCAAATTTAGGCAAATCCCCAGAAATCATAGAAGGAATAAGCACGTTATCGGAAATGGAAGTAAAATTTGAACCTGAGGATGCACCATTCAGCCTAACAATAGAATTAATCCTAGCACCAGACCCAAATTTCGAAACATTCGAATGCAATTAAGAAGGAATGAGTAAACTAACTTCTGTTAATCATTACATCCACGAACTAAAATGCAGCAATCTTTACTTAATACACCATAACTAGCATAATTTGGTAGTGAAATATACAAAGTGCAGTTCTACCACTATCTACATGCACGCAATACACGTATATATTGGCTAAAAATATAAATTGTATCAGACACATATTCACATTTATATTTGAATCAAATCAGCAATTGCAATGCTCCAAAAAATCAGCAATTGCAGCATCTACAAAACCTAATTACACTTCAAAATAGCATCTACAAAACCTAATTACACTTCAAAATAGCATCTACAAGACCTAATCTCGAGGGTGAGAAGCAATGAAGATTAAAGAAACAATGGAGATTAAAAATTCAACAAATTAATACTTTAAATCAGATTGGATAATTAGAAATACAGTATTTATAGAAAGACATTCCATCGCGAATTTGACTATTAGAAAAAGACTGGCATCCCCATTCATTCCACATGTGACTGGTGACTGTATATGGAATTCAAACGATATACCACATCATCAGGCTCCAAGTTTCAATCCAATAAGAAAGCTTGCCAGATTACCACCCAAGGAGGCAATGATATATGTCACCCATCGAAAAAGATAAATGTTCTGCTGGAGCCAGAAATCAACAAACTTTTACCAATTTAACAATGTAGTATTTAAGACTCAGAAACAATTATTTCACATAAATACATTTGAAACCCATTGACAACACAAATTATAGTTTCATTCACATGAGAAGAACAATTGCAAGAGCAAGAAAGATGACCAAAGCAATAAAATTCAATTGAGAAATTTCGACAAGTCAATTCTAAGAGCTTGTCACTAGAAACGTGCAGACTTTTTAACCACCAAAACATTTCAAATGAAATCAAGTTCAGAAAACTGCTGTTTCCTAAACCCTTAAATAAAAATTATAAAAAGTATCGCATATAGTATATACAATCAGAATGTGTCTAGATTTACCAGAATGCATCGCGTGTGTGGACTGGCCGTGTCCGGTGTCCCGCTGGTTGTGCTCCTTTTGTGATTGATGTGGGTTGCAGGCGTAGCTGCGTGCCGCGAGCAGCGTAGGGGTGCGCCTTTTGTGATTGATACGTTGCAGCATAGGGGGTGCAGCGGCACAGAGGTCCATCGGTGCGGGCATCGCCGGCGTGGAGGCGGTTCAAGTTTAGGGCACAACGCTCGTAATCGTGTAATGTATAGTGAGAAACTAAGAATTGAAATTGAATATTAGTAGTTCATCATATTATTTTTTCTCACTCAACATATTAGATGTTTATATGTTAATATCAATTTGCCACCTGTACTATATCACTTATTTCAATTTACTATCCGTACTAATTTTTTTATCAAACTGCAACTTGTACTATGAAAAATTGACCAATTGCAACATATACTTAAGTTTTATATTTTTTTTCTTGTAAGTGCTATATTTTTCAAGGTGATAGCTCCTTGAGAGTTACGTACCCAAGTGTAGGTTGATTTCAAGTAATAAAATTTCTCGGGAGACCGAGTATCGAACCACAGGGAGATTTGGAAGAAAAATATATTATCTAGTTGAGAGGTTTAAATAAAGTAACAAAATCCTAGAGCTTCGGGATTCCACTTTAGATTAAAATACTAGAGTTATGATCTAGGTTATCTTTGATAACTCAATCAAAATCTAACAATCAAGTGATTTCAATCGGAAGATTTAACTTTGAGCACATATAATACTTTTGAAAAGTACCTTTAGAAATTCGAACAAGTTTATAAAATCAATAGTTGATATGTAAAACTAAGCATTTGTTGTGCCAATAAGTCTACAACAAATCAAAGTAATGACACATCAAAACCTCTCTTAAAAACTCTTCAAATGACTAAAGGATTAAAACTTTGAAAATCTTTATTGAATAACCAAGAACATTACTAATACTTTACTAAAGCTTCATCCCTAACTCTAGTAAAATATTTAGCTACTCATACTAATACAATAAGAACTCATATTTCTAAGAGAGATACTAGACTAAGATAGAAGGATTACAAGGAAAATGGGATGCCTTCAAGGGTTGCTAAAGGGCTCTTTATATAGGCCTCCAAATAGTGAATCATGGAGACTTTAGCAACCAATTCACGTGGCCTGTAAACATCAGTAATTTAATTGCCCTTTCTGTCTGAATTTCATCTTGACTTCTGAATAAAAGTTATAGGCCGTTGGATTAGGTTTCCAAGGAGTCTAAGATCTCCAAAATTGGATCTCTAGATTGTGAGTTATGACCATAATAGTGGAGTTGGTAAAACTGGATTGTTTTTCTCCGCGAATTTATGGTGGTCGATTGAAAAGCAGATATATCAGCTTGCACAAAATCAACGCCTTTAATATTTCTACTGTGTCTTGATGAATTTCTTGGCTAACCAATGGATTTGGTCTTGTGTAAATTGGACTTTTGTGTGAATTATGGTGAATTATTTCCCAACATGTGTACTGAGATGGCGGAATTCTGAAGCCCTGCATTGATCGTCATTTTGACCATTGAAGCCGGAACTTTTGACACTTGAGCCCTGAAGACAAGTTTTAGAGCAACGAATTAGTGATCAAATACAACTGGAATTGGTTCAATCGGTTTAGTGAGGCTCCAGATATTGTGCAAATACAAAAATGTGTTTTGAGTCCAAACATTGGACAGAATTGGAGTATTCACTTTTGAGTACAAATACAATCCAAACATGTAAAATTGGATCACTAAAGTGTCTTAAGTATTTAGTACATTGTCTTAGGTGTTCAATATCATAAAATTTGGATAAATATAACTCCACTTAAGACCTCAACAATATACAATAGACATAATGGTTAGGTTGAATTATACTTATTTAAATAGAAAACATAAATACTTATAACTAATTAGAAAGTGTGAAATTATATATAAATACGCTAAACAATACATTATAGTACACAAAATAGGTAAAATACATGCATACTTAAACGCTAATCACACTCCCCAACCAGCTCATTACTAGTCTCTAGTGATGAAAGAGTAACATAATTTTTGTGATGATGCTTTTATTTGCATCTTACCAACTCTTTATTATAATATATATAAATTAACAAACTATTGCATTTTAGAACTATTTAATGCTCAATACAATCTAGATAGACAGTTTGATAGTCATCCCCTGTTGTGCTCAAGTTAAGTGACCAAAAGATATGGAGTTCACGTCATAATTCTATTATCTCTATATTTTACTATGGTTAACAACTTTCATGATGAAAATATATATATATTTTTTTATTTTTAACAAGATAGTTGTTAGAATAAACAACTTTTGCCAGTGGATTTCATACGCCTTACATCTCTCAATGTGGCTAGTGTTTACGCTCAGACTCTATATCGTGAATATTTCTATCATAAGCTTGGTTATACATCCGTCAGTCAATCAACAATGCATGCAACATAATTTTGAAGGACTTTATTTGGTTGTAATGAGGCTTAGAGTGAAGTTATGAAGAAAATCGGCTCTGGATTTTGACTCAAAGTGGTCTGCAACCAAATGTAGGAAGAATTATATTTAAG